>PVJA010027904.1:0-28120 GCA_004027025.1 Myocastor coypus
AAGGAGCCCACCACTGCTCACAGGACAGACACGCAGCGCTGTTTGGATTCCTCCCCAAGCACCAGGTTTGACTTGCCTTTCTCCAAGCACCCACACAGAGGAAACATGCAGATAAACTTGTTTTTATTTTTTATTTTGGCCAGCTGAGCCTGCCCTGGGGGTGGGGTTGGCACAGCAGGTGGTGCTGGGGATTGAACCGCAGTCCCTGTAGTTACCTATGCTTTCCTAAGCAGGTGCATTAGACCACTGAACCATCTCACCAGCCCCAGATAAAATATTAATGTTATTGAGGAAGTAGTTTTACCTCACTGACCCCAACAGGATCTCACAGACCCTCTAAAGGTCTGAAAAGCCCACCTTCAGAATCACTCTTAAGAAAAAACCCAGAAAAAAAAGATTATGGTCTACTCCAGTTCTTGCAGTTAACAGAGCCAACCAGTTGGATGGGGTGGAGACGGATGTGCCTTTATCCTACACTGGAGCATTTCTCCTAAGTCAGATATGGATGATCAAATTGCTCCTTTTAAACAAGTGCTTCTTATCTATAGGAACTGTCAGTTACTTTTTACTCATTGCTGGAACAAATATCCAACACTCAAAATGAAGGAAGGAAAGGTTTATTTAGCTCAGTTATTGGAGGTTTCAGTCCACATTCAGCTGGCTCCAAAGCAGACTGGCACATGGCAGAGGGCAACCTTCCATGGGGTGGCTAAGAGCAAGAGCCCTGGGAGAGTTAGCAGCTAGCTCAAGGCGCACTCCTACAACCCAACTGTGGCCCCTAAGCCATCCATCATCCACTGTGGCCCCTCACTTAGTTCTTGTCTTTGTTCTCTCCTGCCTACACCTGCATCGCTTTTATCTTCCCTGTGGCCTTAGATCAGTGCAGTACACACTCACACACCAGAATCTTCTCATGTGAGTGGTCCTAACTTTCATCTCCCCAATCAGACCATTTCTGAAAGCGATCATGATTAACACATAGGAGTAACTGGGCAAACTAGGTCACACGGTGCCTCTATATTTTTGTTGTTATTTTTTCTTTGTTGGATTTTCGTTTCTCTTGCCTTTAGATGGGGCTCTCCGCCATGTTGGCCTGGCCAGCTTGAACTCCTGGGTTCAAGAGGTTCTCCTGCCTCAGTCTCCTGAGCTGCTGGGAGTACAGTCGTGCGCCTCTGTGCCCAGACTGTGTCCTTAACTATAACTTCTGCCCTAGTCATCTAAGCTCATCTGGACACTTTTGCGTTTGTTGCTCTCGTCTCGGGCCAAAAATTATTCTGAGTAGGGGAGAAAGCAGACCCTTGTGAAATTAAGTGAGAATAATAATAATAATAATAATAATAATAATAATAAATAACAGAAAAGGATGGAAAAAGCATGTACCACTCTTATTTCTGAGCGACTTTTGGTTATTGAAGGGCTAGTTGAGTTTGATTTCTAAGATTCATTCTTTTTCTCTAAATCCATCTTTGTAATGAATTAATCACCCACTAGGAGGGTCTCTCTACAGTGGTTCTCAACCTTTCTAATGCTGTGACCCCACAATACAGTTCCTCATGTTGCAGTGACTCCAAACCAAAAAATAATTTTGGTGGCTACTTCAAAACTGTAATTTTGCTAGTTATGATTCAGAATGGCTTTAGGTGACCCTTGTGTTTTGTTCATTCAACCCCCGCCAGGGTCATGACCCACAAGTTGAGAACCACTGCTCTAGAATCTCTGTCCTGTTTCAGTCATCTGCTGACTGCAGTGTCTCTTGCTTTTTTTTTTTTTTTTAATTTAGTATAGGGTCTTGCTACATAGTTCGGACTCACAGTGATCTTCCCATCTCAGCCTTCCTTAGTGCTGGGATTACGAGCTGTACTACCACACCCAGTCTCAGTGGCCAGCACAGCATACCCGAGGTCTCAAGGGCAGGCATGGCATGCTACGCTGGGGACCCAACCTGGGTCCTTAGGCTCGCCAGGCAGGCACTTACAGCTACCTCCCTGGCCAGACACCACCATGTCTCAGTCCTTGACAGTGATTCATAATGGTGAGATTAGCCCAATACTGTTTTCTTCCTCTCAGCCTTTCTCTTGGCTGTTGTTGGTCCTTCATATTTCTATACACATTTTAGAATCAGACTGTCCATTTCCTCAAATTAAGGGGATCTTGAATGGGCTTGATTAGAGAACCACGTGTGGTGGCGCATGCCTGCAATCCCAACACTCGTGAGGTGGAAGGATCATCTCAAATTTGAGGCCAACCTGGGCCACACAGTGAGACCTTGTCTCAAAAAACAAACAAGATAAGGTCGCTTGAGGAGACTGACATCATAAAATTAATGAGTTCCCTATCTTTCTTTAAAGGGCTTAAATATCTTTGGCTGGATTTATTCCAAGGTGTTTTATATTTCTGCATCCTATTTTAAATGGTGCCTTTGACTTTTTAAAATTTTGGGGCTGGGAAGATAGCTCCGTGGCACAAGTGCCTGCTGGGCAAGTGCAAGGTTGTGAGTTCAAACCCCAGTCCCGCAAAAAATAAAAAAATAAAATAAAATTTTCTGTGTGTTACTCATATGCAGAAGGGAAACAGAGCTTTGCACACTGGTCTCATGTCTACGCACCTTGGAATTTTATCTTGCTGCTTAGCCATCTTACTAAATCCCCTTAATTCTAACCACTCGTAAGCGTGAACATTTTAGGATTTGAAAATCCTACCTATAAATAAGAACATTAGTTTTCCTTTGAATTGTGTATTTGTATATTTCCTCATCCTGCTAGAAGTCCTAGCATGGCTCTTCCAAGGAGGAAGCGTGTCGTCCACGTCCCACTGGGCGCCTGGGGATGCGGGTGCCACCTCCACTCGCTGCACTGCCTTTCCTACACATACCTTCTTACGGTGAATTTTCACCTGCTCAGGCAGAGAAGGTACTGTTTGGCTTCTCTGTGACATATCAAATTTCCAGCTTCACAACACTTCATGCTTTGGGGCTACAACAGTATTAAGTGACAAAAGGGCACTTGGACACATACCATGATACCACAGCTGTCTACAGCCAATCTGTGACTGTGATGGTGACGAAGTGACGGACCACAGGGCACTGGCCCTTTATTCTGCTGCCCACCAGCTGCCATCTCTGTGTATCCATCAATCCCATGAGACATAATGGGTCTAATCCCTGCAGTATTCCCAGAACATGTTTGTCACCATTTAATCACAATGATAATTTCTCCCCCATAAAATGCATTCAGCTCTGCAGGGTGAACTTTGCATGTGGTATCTGCCTGACATGCCCAGAACTCTTCACCAAAAACTTTTTGTCAAAACACAGAAGTTGCCTTCTGTTTTGTTTTGTTTTTTGTTTTTTGTTGTTCATGACCATGGTTACTGTGCAGAGATGTTGAATTTTCTCTGTAGCTATCAAAGTGAGATTTTCTTCCTTAGTTCTCCCGTTACATTGTATGTGTGTGTGAGTTTTTAAATGCCAAATCACCTTTCATGGCTGGAACAAATCCAATCTCTGGTAATATGATGTCTTTTTATACCTGTTTCTTGGTGTGTTGGCTGGTGTTTGGCTTTGAATATTTTATATCTATGTTCATGAATGAAAGTGGCTCTTGACATTTCTCTATGTGCAGTGACCTTTGTGTCACTCTCATAAACTGAGGCATAGGCTCTCTTTTTTAACTTTTATTTAGAGTTTGTATAACCTTGGCATCTTTTTCTTCTTTAGTGTTTAGCAAGATTCACTGCTGAAGTCATCTGGGCCTGGACTTTCCTTTATGGGAAGAATTTTAATTATAATTTCAATTTTTTTTCTTTTCTTAAAATTATTTTTTTTTCTTGTTTCAGAACTTTTGTTTGTTTATTTATTTATTTTTATGGCCGGCTCAGCCTGCCCTGAGGGCAGGGCTGGTGCAGCATGTGGTGCCGGGGATCAAACCGCGGTCCCTGCAGCCACCCAAGCTTTCCTAAGCAGGCGCTTTAGACCACTGAGCCATCCTGTTGGTCCCATAATTTCAATTTTTTAATATTTACTTGATTATATGGGTTTTCTCTTTCAAAAGTCTTTCCATGTCAAATGTATTAACACAGTTGCTCATAAAAATATTTTCATGTCTGCAAGATCTATAGTAATGCGCCATTTCATTCCTTGTGTTAATAATGCATTACCCGGAATATTTCATCAAGCCTGCCAAGGGGTTTATCAATTTTATTAGCTCTCAAAGAACTAATTTTTTTACTTTATTGATCTTCTCTATTATGGTCTTTGTTTTCTATTTTGCTAGTCTATGCTCTTATTTTTATTAATTTCTTCTACTTCATTTAATTATTCTCTTAACATTTTGAGATGAATAATCAGGTTGTAGAATTATGACTACACTTTTCCAATATATTCCGTATGGGCAACAAATTCCTTCTTTTCCCCGTAGAATATTGCTATAGCTGAACAACTACTGCTGTATCCCACAACTCGTGGTACATTTTCATTATTATTTATTTCAGAATGCGTTGTAATTTCCACTGATTTTTTTTTAGTGTACTATAGTTTATTGGGTAGGATGCTGATATACTTGCAGAAGTACAGGAATTATGTTTTATTGTTAGTTTCTCATTTAAATTAACTGGAATGAGAAAATACACGTTGTGATTTTTTTATTTTTATTACTTTTAATATAATGTGATTTTTACTTCTTTGAAATTTTTAAGATTTATTATAGCTCAGCATGTAGAATTTTATTGATTTTATTAATTAATTAATTCATTCATTCATTGCCATATGCTGAAGAATAAACCCAGGCCCCTAGCTGATGCAAGAAAGAGCTCTACCACTGAGCTGCACCCTTTGCCCTTAAAATTTTTATCTTACTCATTCTTTTTTCTTTTTATTTATTTATTTGACTTTATCCATGTGAAATTTCTTTTGTATTATGAGAGCTGTGTCTCCATGTAACTGTTTCCATATAATATTATTCATGTACGTGGTGACTAAAACAGTTATGCATATTCTAGAGTACTTGCCATTATAAATGCTGTTATGGTTTGTGTCTAGTTATTCCCGCCCCCCAAAGCCTCATGCAGTCATGGAGCAGCTTCCAGAGTCTGTGATTAATTTTTTTTTTTTTTTTTTTCAGGACCAGGGTTCAAACTCACAATCTTGCACTTGCCAGGCAGGCACCTGTGCCATGGATCTATCTCCCCAGCCCCTGATTCATGACCCAGTGCTGGGGTTATAAATGTTGAGTGCCACACCTGCCCTGGGGTGGGCAATCTGCATTACAATATAAGGAGGGGAGAGAGTCTAGCTAACTGCTGCAGCTGCTGCTCCTCTCTTTGATTTTTGCTGTTTTCTGCCTCCATGAACTGCTGTCCTCTGCCTCCATGAACTGCTGCCCTCTGCCATGTGCCACTTTGCTATGGAGCCATCTGAATATGGACTGAAACATCTACTGTGAGCTAAATAAAACTTTTCCTTCCTTAATTGTGGATGTCAGGTATTTTGTTCTAGCAGCAAGAAGAAGTAACTAAGACAGCTACTTATTAAACACATTACATGTTTTAAAATCTGACTTTCATAGCTTCAAAATAAGTAGCTTTGATAAAGCTAATGACTCAGTAGTTACTAAGGTGCCATTCTGGAGAAAAGAAGGAAACCTTGTGGGATGAAGGTAAATTTTCTCATTATATTCTTGCACTATTAAAATGAATTTAAAAAGCCGGGCATGGTGGCACACGCCTGTAATCCCAGCACTTGGGAGGCTGAGGCAGGAGGATTGATGCGAGTTCGAGACCAGCCTGGGCTACAAAAGTGAGCTCAAGGCCAGCCTGAACTGCATAGCAAGACCCTGTCTCAGAAAGACAATCAATCAATCAATCAATCAATAAATGAATGAAATGAATTTAAGAGCAGGTACAGGGCTAGCCAGATAGCTCTATGGACTAAAGCACCTGCTTAACAGAGTGCAGGGGCTGGGGTTCAATCCCTAACACCACAGGCCATGCTGGCTCTGCCCCCAGGTTGCACTGAGAGGCTGAAAACAAGAGGATCACTATGAGTCAGATTTGTGTAGTGAGATCCTGCAAACCAGTAGTTCTCAACCTTTCTAATGCTATGACCCTGCAATACAGTTCCTCATGTTGCAGTGACTCCAAACCAAAAAATAATTTTGGTGGCTACTTCAAAACTGTAATTTTGCTACAGTTATGATTTGGAATGGCTTTAGGTGACCCCTGTGTTTTGGTTGTTCGACCCCCGCCAGGGTCGCGACCCACAGGTTGAGAACCACTGCTTAGACCCTGTACTAAATACATACAGTAAATAAATAACATAAAAGCAGGTACATCTTGCAGTTATTGAGTGTTAATTAGATCAAACTGATGATTTGTATCATTCAAACCTTCCATATCCTTTCTATGTCTTTATATTTTTAGCATGTCTCTAATAAGCCAAATATTTTTTTTTTTTTTTTTTTTTTTTTTTGTCTTTTTGAGACAGGGTCTCGCTATGCAGTTGAGGCTGGTCCTGAGCTCACTTTTGTAGCCCAGGCCGGTCTCGAACTCGCACCAATCCTCCTGCCTCAGCCTCCCGAGTGCTGGGATTACAGGCGTGAGCCACCACGCCCGGCTAATAAGCCAAATATTAATCTTTAATCCAGTCAAATAATTTTAGTCTTTTAATTGGAATCCTCACAGTCACTGAGCATAACTGCCTACCATCTTACAGTACCCTTCAATGTGTCCCACCAAGCCTAGTGTCCTTCTCCCATTTCATCTTCTTTTAGATTATTTTAAAACTATTTTAAGCCGGACATGGTGGCGCACGCCTGTAATCCTAGCACTTGGGAGGCTGAGGCAGGAGGACCAGTGCAAGTTCGAGACCAGCCTGGGCTACAAAAGTGAGCTCAAGGCCAGCCTGAACTGCATAGCGAGACCCTGTCTCAAAAAGACCAAAAAAGCCGGGCGTGGTGGCTCACGCCTGTAATCCCAGCACTCGGGAGGCTGAGACAGGAGGACCAATATGAGTTCGAGACCAGCCTAGGCTACAAAAGTGAGCTCAAGGCCAGCCTGAACTGCATAGCGAGACACTGTCTCAAAAAGACAAAAAAAACAAAAACAAAAACAAAAAACTATTTTGGTTTGCCTTATCTTACATATAAATACTTTTCAGCTTTATTTTAGTGAATTATCCTAACAACTATACCAGAATTCTTGACATAAAAGTGTCAAGTCATGCGCGCCTGTAATCCCCGGACTCTGCAGGCTGAGGCAGGAGGAGGCAAGGTTGAGGTCAGCCAGGGCGACATGGTGACTTAGACCCTGTCTCAAGATGAACAATGAAAAAGGGACAGGAATGTAGCTCAGCGCGAAGGCCTGGGTTTAGTCCATAGAACCACAAAACATAACCAGCCTGGAGCACATTAGTACTTCTATATCTTCGCAGACCACGGACCTCACCTCCATGTTTAGCACAGTAAATGTAACTATCATCAAATCTGGGTCTGACAGCTCAATGATTTGGATTCTCTGTGATTCCATTTCATCTGTTTCTCCTGACTTCTTAGAAACTGTCCTCTTTTCTTCTCTGATGCCTGGCTATGCACACATACACACGGATGACACCTGCCACGGCGAGGAGGTGAGACCCATTGTGGGGGGACTCTGTGCTCCAAGGAGCTCTGGGCTGGCCTCTGCAGGCAGCCACCCCTGGTCACGGCTGGAGGTTGAGCTTCAGTCCCTGAGGGGGTCACTGATCTCTACGAATCCCTTTACTCCTCAGGCACAAGGTCCCATCCTGCTGCCAGCTCTGTCAGCCCTGGGATTGGACATTTTTAGTATCCTGCCCAGTGTCCTCAGCAGGACAGTGGCCTGATTTCTCCAGACTGTCCTTACTGAAGCAGAGCCAAAATCCCCACCATTTCTCCTGCCTTTTAGGTGACATCAGGGGAACACACATCTCACAGTTCTGCGTCTGCTCGCGATAGTTCAAGACATGAGTTTACAGAACGAAAAAGACGGCAGCCCGTGTCAGAAAGTTACAAAATATTCTGTTCAGCAAGCTTTACCTTGGCAATGGGCCGGATGGGGGAGTCATCCCATAGTCTTCATATCTCTGGAAGAAATCCAAGAAGAACATGAAGATTAATATTCAATACTTATTATAAAGTGACAATAGCAAGTGTATAAACCTTCAGGTTTGCAAGACCAACTTTCAGGAGAATTATTTTCGCATTGGAACTTAGCCTGCTACTGGGGCATTCAGCCATCAAGTAACATCTGGGTTTCAGTTTGAAGAACTGGGGTACCAGACTCTAGAAAACAAAGACCAAAACAAGTGTGGTGGCATCTGTAGTGCCAGCACTTAGGAGGCTGAGGCAGAAGGGTCTTTAGAACACTTTTAGACATTTTAGACCACCTGAGGCAATACACAAAAACAAAACAAAAAAACTAGTCAACTACTTTCTAGCTCTTTCTTTCCTTTGAATATACTAAAACTGTTGGTAAGACAGGCTTTCTGCACCTGTTTGGCTCTCTAGGCTCAGTGTTACAAACTGTATCTTCTGCAGAGAAGCTGCGCTGGTAACTACATGTAATACAAGAGACTCTCCCACCATGGTCACCAGATCAGCAACAACTCAAACATCCCCTGAAACGAACCCATCAAAAGCTGTATCACAGCCAGGCATAGTGGGGATGCTTATACTTCCAGCACTCTGGAGGCTGAGGCAAGAGGATCTCAAGTTCAGATCCAACCCAGACTACAAAGAAAGACCTTCTCTCAACAGAACAAAACCAAAATAACCAAAGTGTGGCACCATGTTGTAGGATACCATAAAAACAGAAAGGATACAAAGAAACCAGAAGTTGGATTTCCCCCTAAGATGAAAGGGCCCAG
Source organism: Myocastor coypus (assembly GCA_004027025.1). Lineage (NCBI taxonomy): Eukaryota > Metazoa > Chordata > Mammalia > Rodentia > Myocastoridae > Myocastor > Myocastor coypus. Next base: position 8,876 of record PVJA010027904.1, read on the forward strand.
TCAGTTTCGTCTTCTGGTTCCAAGGAGCCCAGCTCTATTTCCTGCCCATCAGGTTGGAAGGCGACCCCAGCTTCCTCCTGCAGCTAGTTTTACTTGAGTTAATCTCAACTAACCGACAGCTCTTAGACTAACACACTGTTCCCTTGGGGGGGGGCAGGGATACATGTTGAATACATCAGTTGTACTCCTGTGATATCGTCGCAACCTCACCCTGGCATAAACAGGAGTCTCATCACTTCATCATGTTGCGTGTGGTACTGGGGATTGCAATCAAGACCTTGCGCTTACCAGGCAAGCGCTTATTCTACTGAGCTATCTCCCCAGACCCAAGCAACTTTAATTCTGCTCCCAGAGACAACAAGGTTAGGGGTTCTCAGATAGGCCTGAAGTACAACAAGACAGGAAGGTCTGCTTATGAAAAGTCTTAGCTCCAGTGTTCAGGCCTGACCTCACCAAGAGGACATTATGTCTTCCAGGCAAGTGGAACATCATAACCAACACCTCTGCACTGGCAAACGGACCCACATGTCATCGGCTAGAACAGAAAAGCCCCTGCGGTCTTAGAAGGCGCTTTGAAATCCACATTCCTGTGGTTTTCTTCTGCAGTCGGTAGAAGCAAACAAAGGGTGACTGGATTTGCCCAGCAACAAACGGTAACCTTAGCCCCAGTTTAGCGACCAGCTGAAATGCACAAGATGCGGCCAACTGGGCCTGGTTTCCCACTAGGCTGAGCTGCTGTCACCCTCACTGAACTACATCAGGATGGCATCCAAAGTCCCCTGGGTGGCAACCATAGAATAACAATGTCCAGTGCAAAACTTTACTTTGAACTTGAATTCATGGTGCACATGGAGGATTAAGGTGAGCTCGTGGGACTCCAACTCCCAATGCCCAAGAACAAGGGGAAAAAAAAATAATAAAAACAGGAACCCACGCCTGTCAGTGATTGCTGCTAAAAAGTCATCAGCGGAAACCAAGCAAGCAACAGTGCAGACTCATGCCAGAAATGGAGAAAAGTGGGACCTGCTCCCCACGAGGAGGTGGGGACAGCAGAGACAGGCCGCAGCTTGAGGCCAGGGGGGCCACGCTAGGGTCAGAGGAGCCCTGGGAGCCCTGGAGAAGCCCAAGGTGAAGAGGGAGGTTTAGGTGGGTCTCGCCTTCACTCTAAGCCTTGCAGTCAGCCTCGGTATGCACCTGAGGACTCACACCTGTCAGCCTGGCGTCCCAGAGTCCCTTAGCAGGCTCCTGGGGACTGTGGCACCTCAGAGGGTCTAGAGGACACCCCTCACCGGCAGCTGCACGTAGACGCGAGCCCAGCTCCACGCCCCTCCTTGGTCCTCAAGCCTAGCCTCTCCTCTCGGCATCTCCTGCTCCCCACCCCATCTCGCCCCCGCACCCTAGGACCCCCCTCCATGGTCCGTCTTTTCACTGTCTATGCTGGAATGCCTTGGTGCGAGGCAACCGAATTAGAGAACTTCGACTTCTGTCCCTTTTAATTTCAGAATGATCAGTTCAACAGGAACATCTGTGCTAAGAAGTTATTCCTATGTCCCTGACCTGGGACTACAGAACAGAAGCCAGGAGCTGGTGGTCTCCTCTGCCTCCTCACAATATGATTTCAGCTATATGGAAACCCTCCTTCCTCCCTCCCTCCACTGGGCTAGAAGAAATGTATCCCTCAGATCTAAAGATTATTCTTCTACCAGCGCTGTGGGCCACGGCACCCTTTTCCTGTGTCCTTCACACTGGCTCAGGGTCACCAGCAATGCGACAGGAGAAGCCTCACCACCTCACTCTTAAGTCCACCCACCGTGTCACACTACCTGAACCACCAACTCTGGCCCACACCATCTCACCAGCTTCCTGTCCCCTGCCTCAGGTCTTATACTCTGACTGTGCCTGTCTGGGAGGAATTTCCAAAAGAGCTCAGCTTGGGGACTGGTGGATGCATAAAGCACCTGGCTCCACCAGCTTGAGCAGGTATCACCCAGCCACAGAGGGTGCAGGTGGAACCAAAAAGCCATGGAAGGTGAGATTCATGCTCCTGCTGACCTGAGCTGGGACACCAAATGTCTCCTGCCTTTGGAGATCCAGGTCCTCAGACTTTCAGATTCAGGCTGGAATCTGGCTCGCAGGCCTCGGGACAGCTGCCACCAGCCCTCCTGGCTCTCAAGCTTGCAGTGCCTTATAATCAACCTCTCTCTAGCTCATGGGCTCTCTTTCTCCCTTCTTCTCCCCTCACGCATGGTCACTGGTTCTGTGTACCTGGAGAACCCTGGACGTTGTAACTGATGTACAATAAACTGCACACATTTATTTATTTTTTAATGTATTTGGTACGGGGTCTGCAGGGTCTATGGGGCCTCCCTACATAGATTAGACTCAGTGATTCTCCTGTTTTCAGCCTCCCAAGCACTGAGATTACAAACTTGCACCACTATGCCCAGACTTCTTTGGGGTCTCAGCGAGCCCCAAGGGCGGGGCCGGCATGGCACACCAGGGATCAAACCCTGGCCACTGGGCTCTGCCTAAGCAGGTGCTTTAGTCTGCTGAGCTATCTGACCAGCCCCTGTTCACATGTAAAGAATACAAGCTCATCAGTTCTGACATGTCTGTATCGATTGTGGTGCATTTATGATACACATGCTGCAGCAGGCTGTCCTTTATCACTCAAAGCTCTAAGAGGTTCAACGTTACACACAATCACTACAAATAAGATAATTAACACACTGTCACCCCCAAAGTTTCTGGGTGCCTTGTCATAATCTCTCCTTGTCATGCCTGTCTCTCAGCCCTGTACATCCCTGTGTAACTCCTGATCTCCTGTCCATCACTGTCCATTTTTCATTTTCTAGAATTGCATACAAGTGGAGTCACACATCATGCAGTTCTCCTCTGGCCTTCTTCCACTCGGCCTGACTGTTTTGAGATCCAGTGGTGGTTTTTGCACCCCAAAATTTCATTCATTTTTATTGCCGAGTGATGTCCTGTTATAGGGACACAGCGTGGGTCTCACCATGCAGCTACAGAGCAGTGTTCTGCTTGTGTCCACCTGGGGTCTGTTACAGAGCTGTTATGATGTGCAAGTACAAAACATGTTTCCCATCTCCTGGGTAAACACTTAGAAACTGGCCGGCTAGTTCGCATGCTTGGTGTATGTTTAACTTTTTAACAGACAGCCAAACTGGTTTTCAGAGCGACTTTGCTGGCTTACCTTCTCTCTAGCTGTTCACAGCACTTCAGCGCAACATTTGGCATGGTCTTTTGCGTTCTGAGCCATCTGCTTTTTAAGCCTTCTGACAAGGGCAACTGCTTTGCCCTTCCCTCACAGCCTACTGGTGCTGGGCATCTCTTCCCTCGCTTATTTCCTATAATTATCTGCTTATTATCTCTGTAGGTCTCCTTTGGTAAAGTTTTTATTGGGCTGTTTGTATCCTTTGAATCTTCTGAGATTAGCTTTACAGCCCAGAATACGATCTGTTTTGGTACAGCTTCTGTGTACTGCTGAAAGATTGTACATTCTGCTCTTGTTGTACAAACTGTTCGTTCTCTGCAGTTGTTTCAGGCTGGTAATGCATTTAGCCTTTGCTGTTTCACAGATTTCCTGCCTCCTTGTTCCGCTGGTTATCAAGAGAGGGGAACTGAAATCTCCAACTCTAGCTATGGATTTCTTTCTATCTGCAGTTCTACCGGGTTCCGCTTCATGTGCTACTAGGCACAAAAATATTTAAGATACTGTGTTTTCTTGAGCTGACCACTTTGTTACGGTAAGTGTTTATTATGATGCCTGGATCTTGCTTTTTATCCAACCTGACAAGCCCTGCCCATTCACAAGGATATTTAGATCCTTTACATTTAATGTGATTATTGACAGTGCTGGATTTAGACGATCTATTTTAGTGTTTTCCATCTTCTCATCCATTTTCTGTTCCCTTTTCCCACTTCTGCTTTCTTTGGACTACTGGTCGCCCTTTTTAGACAGTGTCTCACAAAGTTGTCCAAGCTGGGCTCAAATTTTCCATCCTCCTGCCTCCGCCTGCCAGAGTGCCAGGATTACAGGTCTGCATCACCATGTCCAGCTCACAAGTTTATTTCAACTAATTTGTTGGTTCATAAACTCATAATACATTTTATGTTTTCTTTTTAATTTTATTTTTTTCTTGTTCAGAACTTTTGTTTGTTTGTTTGTTTGTTTGTTTTTATGGCCGGCTCAACACGCCCTGAGGGCAGGGCTGGCGCAGCACGTGGTGCCGGGGATCGAACCGCGGTCCCTGCAGCCGCCTGCAGGTGCTTTAGACCACTGAGCCATCCCGCCGGGCCCCACATTTTATGTTTATATTACACATTTTCTCGTACCATATACCAGTAGGTCCTATTATTCCACTTTATGTAGAGCATGATACCAAAACAGAAACTTCATTCTCAGCCTATGTGCTGCTTTTATACATTTTATTGTTTCTACATGTAATTTCCACTATATACATATTTTTTTGTTTTTGAGGGGGTACAGGGTCTCTCTCCACAGCTCAGACTCAGTCATCCCCCGGTGTCAGCCTCCCCAGCACTGGGTTAACAGGTATGTGCTACCAAACCCAGTTTCAGGGCCACCACAGTGTGGTACCAGGGATCAAGCCCAGGTCCTTGCACTTGCCAGGCAGGCACTTAGACCGGCAAGTTATCTCCCCACCCTCCATTCCATAATATATTATAATTGCTCTGACTTGAACAACCATTTTTTTTAAGCTTTAAATGACTAACAAACTTAAAAAAATAATTACCCAAATGTTTACATTTCTAGAGCTTTTTGCTTATTTAAGCAGAACCAAGGGCCAGAAATATAGCTCGGTGGCCCAGAGCCTGCCTGGCAAGGGCATGGTGAGGAGTTTGATTCCTGGTACAAAGAAAAGAAAACCCTGCAAGCAGAGCCAAATCTCCATCCAGGATCATTCAGTTCTGCCCCGGGACTCATTACGTTTTTTTATAGTGTAGGTCTGCTGCTTGTGTACTCTTTCAGCTTTTGATATGTGAGAAGTCTTTATAAAAGTTTAGTACTTGGAAGCTGTTTTTGCCAGATATATAATTCTAGGATGACCATTCTTGCCCTTGAGCTCTTCGCAGTTTGCTGGACCAACTTCCAGACAAGAAGAATCCTACTGCTATCCTTACCTTTACCTTTCTTCCGCCATACGTACTACGTTCTCTTTCTCTGGCTATTTTTTGTTAGTACTTGTCTTCTTTTTTTTTTTTTTTTTTTTTTTTTTTTTTTTTTTTTTTTTTTTTTTTTTTTTTTTTTTTTTTTTTTTTTTTTTTTTTTTTTGTCTTTTTGAGACAGGGTCTCGTTATGCAGTTCAGGCTGGCCTTGGGCTCACTTTCGTAGCCCAGGCTGGTCTCGAACTTGCACTGATCCTCCTGCCTCAGCCTCCCGAGTGCTGGGATTACAGGCGTGCGCCACCACGCCCAGCGTAGTACTTGTCTTAAGCAATTAGTTACGGAAGTTTCTTGGGAGAGCTTTCTTCTTACTTCCTATGCATGGGCTTCATCTAGCCTTGTAAATCTGTGGATTTACAGTTTCCACCAAATTTGGAAAACTTGTAGCCATTAAAAAAACAGATTTTGTGCGTATTTGAGATTTTGCAACATGATATCACATGACACACAGAAACAACAACATAGACTGAAACAAATTAACCTACCTATTATCTCATGGAATTCCTTTATTTTGTGACAAGAGCAACAAAATCTATTTAAGAAGAAGCCCTAATGAAACGCCTATGGTCATCCTCACAATGTACACTGGATCGCGAGACTCATTCCTCCTGGCAGCTGCTCCTACCTCAGAGTGACACCTCCTACTCCCTCCAGTCTCCCACCCCATAATCAGTTTTGTTCTCTATCAGAAGGACATGTTTGGGCTGATGAGACAGCTCAGTGGAGTAAAGCGACCACTCAGGCAAGCTGAGGCAAGCGCAGGAGCCGCAGTTGATCCCCAGCACCACATGCCAAGTCGCCCCCCTCCTCTAGCTGAGAAGACCAGAACCGGGCACACTGGCGTACACCTGTAACGCCAAGACTGGGAGGCTGAAAGCAGGAGGATCACTGGGAGCCTAAGCTGCATAGTGAGACCCTGCAACAGTCGAATACATTAGGAAAAAAAAAAAAAAAAAACACTTCAGAAGGACACATCAGCCTCTGGCAACAGACTGTCTCTGCTCCCACCACGACACTGCTCTGATTAGGGACAAACACAGAAATCATAGCCTCACACTACACATGATCACAGCCTTGATTTCTTCCCTAGAAACTACATGTATGTGGCGGAGGCAGTTAGGAAGAGGAGAAGAAGGGCTGGAAATAGCCAAAATGTGTTACACACATGTACCAGTTCCTCCAAATAAGCCTCACAGTTATGTATGGCAACAAGGAGAAAAATAATTGGGGCCGGGGAGATAGCTCCATGGCACAAGTGCCTGCCTGGCAAGTGCAAGGTCATGAGTTTGAACCCTGGTCCTTCCAGAAAAAAAAAAGGCCTACACACGCAGCTCAGGATCACATACACCACACTGCCCGTCGCAGGCCAAGGCCTCTCGTTCCACCATGGGGTCTCTTGGACTGACTTTGGCCTGGCCTCGGGTAGTACTGACAGCCACAGGTGCTTCTCTGAGTGTCTTGAGGACCACAAAGAGCTCAGTGGCAGAACTGGGGCAAGTCCACACACCCACTCCAGAGTGGGGCCCTGTCCACCCGGCTCTTCCACTGGGACCGAGAGAGGTAAACGTTTTGAGTGGCATAAAACTGATCCAGGGTGGATGATCTCCAATAGGGAACCTCCAAATGATATAGGGAAAACCAATCCCAACCTGAAAAGTACCTGGGATGAGTTCATGTTCTCTAAAAGCAAAGAATGAATTCTAGGAACAAACAGAGGTAATGAGCCAAACATATTTATTGAGAGAAAGAAAGCTCCTGTCCAAGACAGGGACAGGAGGGAGGTCCCGAGTGGGTGTCCCCCAGAAGCTGTCTCTTCAAAGGACTTTTATAGAGGAGAAGATGTGGGAACTCATTTAGGTGAGTATGAGGTGGGTCAAAGACTATGGTCAACCAATGAGATTATAAGCACCACTGCTCAGGTAAAATTGATTAACATCAGGATCCAGTGGGAAGGCAAGTCACATAGCAAGCGGGCAAGAACACCACCCATGGAGCTTGACTCTTTCAAGGTGATTGATACTTATTTAGCATATCAACGCTTAATGCCCACCCTTAAGGAAGTATGTAGCTGCTTCTGTTTACTCTTGTCTTGAGACCTGGCCCACCGCAGAGGAGTGTCCGTCTCTAGTTGCAAAGTTACCTTGTCTTCCATGTCGCCCCTGAGGGCCTGGCCCTGTCTGACTGCCTATACTTTTCTATCTAATTCAGCTGCTTACTACACCAGGAATCAAACCCCGGACCTTGTGCTTACCAGGCAGATGTTGTGTCTCTGAGCTATATCCAGAGACCTACTGTGATAATTTTTTAATATTTTTATTTATTTATTTAGATACATGGTCTCACTGTGCAGCTTGGATCCAAAATGATCCTCCTGTCTCAGCCTCCTCATATGTGGTACAGGCATGTACCACTATGCCCAGTTTCGGGGCCAGCACTGTGCACCCAGGGTTCCAGGACAGCACGGCATGTGGTACCAGGGATCAAACTCAGGACCTTGTACTTGCCAGGCAGGTGCCATCCAACTGAGCTATCTCCCTAGCTCCAGTAATTTTTTGGAGGGTCTGGCTCAATCCACCCTGAGGGGAGGCTGGCATAGCATGTGGTGCCAAGGATTGAACTACAGTCCCCTGGCACCAGCACCTGCCTAAGCTTGCCTAAGTAGGCACTTTAGACTGCTGAGCTATTTCGCCAGCCCCAGCCTCAATAATTTTTAAAATTTAGGCATACATCCTATTTTTTTTTACTATGTCCCATACTGTATTTTGTAATTAATTACTCTTTTATTTATTATTTTGCAGGACTGGGGATTGAACTCAGGCCTGAGCTTATTCTACTGAGCTATTTCCCTGGCTTCTAAAAGGCTGAGAATGATTTTTTTTTTTTTTTTTTTTTTGGCTAGCTCAGGCCAGTAGATCTAGGGAACAAACCACGGACCCCTGTGCTTGACTGGGATTTCCAGAACAAGCACTTAAACTACTGAGCTATCCCAAAAGCCTTCCATCCCATACTGTATTTTCTTTATCTAATCATCAACCAATGGACTTGTATGTTGTTTCCATATGTTGGTTTTGTGGCTAATGACACAATGATCATGGGAAACTGGTAACTGCATCGCCCTCAGGGATATGCCTGGGAGAACTAGTGGGTGCTGTGGTAACTATTTTTAGTTTCCTTTAGAACCTCCATAATGGTCACTAATCCACATTCCTATCAGGTGTGTTAGCATTCCATTCAATGCACGTCACTGCCAACATTTCTTACCTCTTATCTTTTGGATGACAGCCATTCTAGAAGTCCGTGTCATTGTCTTGCTTCTTTGCTTTTACTAAAAAGACTAACCTTTCCGATTAGCTTTGACATCACATATTATTCATTTTACCTTATGGGTGTCTGATAATTCTGTCTTGGGTTCAGGTTTTACACTTTTATGCTTTGTTAAACAGAAGCTGAGCTACTTTGGTCTGGGGCTACTTCTTCCCCTACTGGATGTGCCATGAGCTATGAGGTCTCCCCTCCCAACTGGTGGTAAAGTATGGCTATAGTTGTCTGCTGCTGTTAACAAAACAGCACTGGATACATGACGTAAGCAACTAGAAAGTCCTCAATAACTGTTCTGGCAGGAGTCAGTTTCTGGTGAGGGCTCGGTCCGTCTCTGGACCTGCAGCATTAAGGCAGAAAGGCAAGGCAGCACAGGGACTTCTTCCTCTTCACAGAGGCAATAGCTCTTTCAGATCAGAGCTCCACCCCCTACTGGCTCACTGAAACCTAGTCACTAACGATGGACCTTAAAGGCCCTGGACCCAATATACACAACAGGCTATGGATTCCATACTTGACTTGGGAGGGCAGCACTGCTTCTTGCTGGAAGAGCTTACTCCCAGGCCTGTGTGAGCTCTGAGGACTTCACTCTTTTTGGTGGTTCTTACCCCAGTCTTGGGAAATTCCCTCACCCATAACCGCTCAGCACTCTGACGAGATGACAATTCCCTGCAGACACCTTCCTGGCATCTAGAGGCTCTCCTGCCCCTTGGCTGTGAACTCGAGCTGCCTTTCCTCTCTGGATCTCCCAACTCCGCCAAGGTCCCCCTTCCCTGCACAGTGGTTAGAAATTCTCCCAACAGAAGCTGAGACAACTGCAGGAACCATCTTATTTCTCACTCACCCATCCTTTGTTGCCTAACGTTCAGGGTCCTAAAGCCCCCTATATTTCACCCATTGTCTCAGTTACTTCAAGAGGAAAATAGATCCAGATTGCTTCTCCATGTTCTCCAGAAGTTGTCCTCGGACATCCTGTGATTTGTGTGGCTCTGCCATATTTCCCACTTGCTGAAATAGTCTTCTTTAGTTGACAGTGATTATCCTTTAGACTTTTACTTGGATACGGTCTTGTTCAGAAAGCCATTCCCCAACTCCCCAAGGCTCAGCGAGGTACCCCCTGGACACCTGCCCTGGACAGGGTTGACCACACTGCAGTGGAGCTACTGTGTGGCTCACACCGCCCCTGCCAGACACAAGAGCCAAGGCACAGGGGCATGTGGTATTCACTGCCACATGCCAATACCTTGAGGGTACCAAACATAGCAGGGGCTCCATAAATGCACGTGAACGGATAAACAAAAGAGGCTTAAGGTAACCAGACAGCAGCTCTCTACTTTTATTTTGTCACTGATTGTTTTTTCCTGTACCATCCGTTTCCTCAAAGATTATCAGTTATTGGACCAAGCTACATTTTTAGATTAAAAACAATAGTGATTAGGTTGGATGGTATTCAGCCCTGTGGGTTAGAAGTCACCTGCACATAACCCAGGAATTAAACACTCTATGTCTAAGGGCCTCCTTTGAAAATTCAAACCAATTCCAGAGGCCCAAATGTTCTACACATGTATTTGTTGTCATTTAATTCTACCTCAATAAAAATAGCAACATCAGAAGAAGCCAGTGCAAACCTTCCTCACTTATAATTTAAACTGTGACTTATTAACCTCTCTCCAGAGCTAATAAGTCATTCATAAATTGTTCAGTTCCAGTTTCTTTTGCAATTAGCAAAAATCAGATGAACTTGTCTCCCTTGAGTTTCTTCCTTGTGTCTTCAGAAAGTGAATTTGGAAAGAATGACTAAACCAGAGCAATGTGGGGTATAACAGAGGCAGGTGTGGAGAGGTCCGCTCCCACTGGTTAGAGGTGGTCCTAGTGGCCTCCAGAGTCTCCAGGCCCAGGAGGCCACTCATGAAGCTAAATACCGCAGGCATATCCTCCACTGCTCCTTTGACAGGGGCAGCACAGAGAAGACATTTGAATTAACGCACCTCTACTTCACGACAGAGTGAGGGAGCCAGAAGGACGCTTCCACAAAACCCTCCTGCACCCCTCAGAACACAATAGCAATGCTGCACCAAAGCCCGCAGCCAGTGTCCTACAAGATGGTGACACCCAGCTCTGATTCCCACCCTACGTGATACAGTTCTCGAGGAGCCAGCAGCTCCGACCCTGTCCCCAGAGCCTACAGAAGGGCAGTACTCACGCTGCTGCATGTGTTGCCGGCTGGCTGCGCAGGGCTGTAGAAAGACCCCCACTGGGCAGCTCGCCTGTCTTCCCGGGAAGGGGTGTTGTTTGGGGGCAGGCCGGCCGGAACCCCTGGCCCTGTGGCGCTGGGAGGCTGGCTGCTGGGGGCCACGAGGGCGAAGGCGTCATCCAGGAGGGAGTGCATGGTCTGACGGGCCTCCTCGATGGATGGCTGGGGTGGGATGTACTGTGAGGCTGGGAAGGGAAGGCCGGGGTACCGGGCCAGCTCAGTGGAGGACGGCGGCGTCTGCACATCGGCTGGGAGGTCGGGATCCGACTGCAGCAGGGAAACAAGACATGAGCTGCTGGGGCGACTCCAGAGCAAAGCTGTAGGGCAGGGGGAATTTAACGATGCTGCAACATGCAGGAACGAGCACATCAGACGTCTACAAGGACAGCCATGAAACTCGCACTGTGTTCCAAAAGGGACCATGTCTTGTTAGCCCAAACATGGGACAGGTCAATAATGGATACTCAGCTGTCTGACATGCGCGTTAGAACCTGGAAGTCACATTTCTACTGAAAGCCTACACTCCAGAAAGCATGTTTCAAACCCCCAAATCACTGAACATTCCATGGGCATAGAACCACAATATACCCTAGTCTATTCACTGGAGACAGCAAGAAAAATACTCAGGGGTGGAGCCTGGTGGCAGAGCACTTGCCTAGGATGAACAAGGCCATGAGTTCAATCCTGAGGATCACACAAAGGTTTAAAAAAAAAAAAAAAAAGACTGCTACATGTCTCTAAAAGAGGTCAGATTCATTGCCATAATGAAACTACATCTATTAACAACTATAATGTCCACTATAATAGCAATTTGTGATAGATTATTCAGATAGATTAATCTCTTCTTGTTTTCTTGGTCATACCAGGTATCGAATCTGCGACCTTGGGCTTGCCAGGCAGGTGCTTATGCTGCTAAGCCATCTCTCTGGCCCTTAGATTATTCTCCTTTAAAAGACTGGTATCTCTGGATAACATGGGTCATTGAGAAAGGTTTAACCTGTTATGTACCCACTGCTTAAGAGACAGGAATATAAGCCACAATTGAGTTTTTAAAATTTTATTTCCTGATACTATGTAACGAAAAAAATGTTGCATATATATGTATGTATGTATACACACACACACATACACACACACACACACACAGGTCCTTGTTATATAATCCAGGCTGGCCTTGAATTCACTACATACCCCTTGAACTTATGGTGATCCTCCTGCCTCTGCCTCTTGAGTGTTGGGATTACAACCAGGCACCAACCAGTCTAGCTACAGTCTTTTTTTAAAAAAATAATAACAGGCAGTATCAGGGCTGGTGAGATAACTCTGCAGACCAATTGCCTGCTTAGGTAGGCACAGGGGCTCGGGTTCAATCCCTGGCACCACATGCCACACTGGTCCTGCCCCTGGGCAAGCTGAGCCAACAACCAAGTCTAGGCATGGAGGTGCACACCTGTAATCCCAGTGCTGGGGAGGCTGAAAACTGGAGGATCACTATGAGTCCAAGCTACATAATGAGACCCAGTACCAAGTACATAAAAAAAAGAAAGAAAAATAAAGAAAGAAAGACAAAGAAAGAAAAGATGGTATCTTAACATCTGAAAGCATCACATCAATACAGATTTCTGGACTCTCTTGGCAGTATCGGAAGCTCTGGCACATCCCAGGCCTCAGCCTCTGGGAGAGAAAGCCCCCTGCTATTGAGAGCTGCTGCCTCTGGAGGCCTGATCCTGTGGGAAACACACAATATTCCAATTGGGGCTCCTGGGCACTCTCTATCATCCTGGAACTCTAAGGCCACTCCAGAGGGATTTCCAATTAGGCTGTTGGAAGCAACCAAGCTCCTTTGCTTTTCCAGGGCCGTCTCTGCCGATCCCTAGTTTTCTGGAGGAAAACCTGGCTATGAGCACACCACCACCTAACAATTCACAGGTGAGAAATGAAAACTCCTGCCTGGAAGGACAACACCCTATCCAGCCAAGGGGTTTCCTAAAGCTCGAAGCGATACCCGGGCAGCGACCATAGCGGCTGGCCATGTCTCCATACGGCCAGGGCACACACAGAGGGCATGGGAAGAGTCGGCTCTCATGCACACTCACAGCCCCGAGTGCCACAGCCACTGCCTCTGCCAGTCTCGTCCCAGGAGCCACATCTTTAGGGGCAGATGGTTCTGAGGATAGGGAAGTCAGTTGCCTCTGAGTCGGCTGACCGGAAACTCCTGGCAAGAGGGCCAGAGTGAGCCACAGCATCAGCGTCCGTGCTCCCCTCCTGCCGGGTCCTGTTCTCCAGCCTGACACTCTCACAACAGGAAGCCAAGGGGTCGCAGGCATTTTCCCATATCTAGCACCAGTACCATGTTATTAACTCCTGAACAGAGTCCCAAGGGTGGCAGAAGTTAAGATTCACCCAGGATCCCTAAGCGGAGATTTAAATTCCATTCTCCGGATTCTCAGCTGGGAAATTCTCTTACAATTCAATGTTGTTTCCTTTGTACAGATACAGTGATCTATCATTCTCCAGAAATACCGATGAGCCATTTTATTTTTAAACTTCAAAGATTAGCCCACTTTTGTGCCTACCTGGAAGACTCAAGGGGCCATGATGAGAGTATCATACACTGTGGTTTTCCCAGGACAGCCTTGGCTTATTCCTGCTGCCCAGTTTAATAGTCAAAAGTATTCCCTCTCGACTTCAAAAGTATTTGGCTCAGGAGACTGCGTGTGCTGGCAGGTGCCTGTAATCCCAGACTCGGGAAGCTGAGGCACGGGGATCACCACGAGCTCAAGTCCAGCCTGCGCCACGTAATGAGTTCAAGGCCAGCCTGAACTGCATAGTGAGATGCCATCACCACACACACACACACACACACACACACACACACACACACCCCACCACCACCACCACCACCACCACCACCAAACTGGCCAAACTACCTCAGGGCATGATAAGTGGTTTTCTTTTCTTTAGGCCATAGGGTCTTGCTGTGGTACCCAGGCTGAAACCAAACTCCCAGGCTTAAGACCCTCCTGACTCAGCCCCCAAGCATTTGGGCCCAGAGGTACATGCCACTTTGCCATCCCTGACAAATTGTCTTGGTACAGAGTCAGGCAGTAGATGTTCAGGTTCCACAAGCCATACAGTCCTTGTCACAATCCCTCTCAGCTCCACAAAAGCTGCCACAGATAACATGGAGACAGACGGGCAAGGCTGTCAGGCAATAAAACTTTACTATGTTTACTAAAACAGGCCTGAGCTCCAGCCAGAAGCCTGTGACAGCACGATGTTTGTGAAATGATACTGAGTGTCTTTCTGTGTTATTTGTACAATTTAAGAGAAAAAGAAACGTTAAATAACGTCAGATCCTTTCATCTCCAGCTAAAGTCACTGCACCCAGCACAAATGCCTTCCCCCAAGGGAGTCCCTTTGCTAACTTAGATGCTGCACCCTTGGGTGGCTCTGCGTATTTGTCCCCAGGAGGTCCAGGCTTGGGCAGTGCCACACAGGCTCCCAAGGTCCTGGCATCCCCTCAGGGCCCGGCTCCCTCCCTCCATATCTGTCTTCAACTGTGCCTCTTTCAGTGAGGAAAAAATGTTTAGTTCTAAATTTCTTATTTTTCTGTTTTCTTTTCTTTTTTTTTTTTTCTGTCTTTTTGAGACAGGGTCTCGCTGTGCAGTTCAGGCTGACCTTGAGCTCACTTTTGTAGCCCAGGCTGGTCTCGAACTCGCACCGATCCTCCTGTCTCAGCCTCCCAAGTGCTGTGATTACAGGCATGCGCCACCATGCCCGGCTAAATTTCTTATTTTTCACTAAGTTCTCCATCTGGTAAAAAATGTTTTAAAATGTACAGACATTCCTCATCAAAGGACCGCGTTTCAGTCCTATAACTTGGTCATTACATGAATTGGTGGCTCAGTGAGGAACCGTGTTTGAGGCTTACGTTACAACATTCAGAGCAAAGAAGTGGTCAGAGGAAATTCCAACTTCATGACTTCACTCGTACCTGCATCACTGTTTCTTTTTTTTAAAATGTATTTAGTACAAGGTCTACAGGACCTCACTGCACAGATGGGACTCGTAGTGATCCTCTTGTTTTCAGCTTCCCAAGTGCTGGGATTACAGGCACACACCACCACACCCAGTCTCAATCGCCCTCTCAGGGCGTCCCGGGGGCAGGGCCGGCACGGCATGCTGGGGATCGAACCCTGGTCCCTGTGTCTGCCTAAGCAAGAGCTTTAGTCCCCTGAGTTATCTGGCTGGCCCTATGACCTGTGTCACTCTTACATACACTACTGCGATGCACAACAAAACATGAAACTCCAGCACTGTGCTGTATAGTAGAAGCAGCAGCCATCATGGTACTAGGCTGCAGAAGCCACCACACTGCCACTCTCGCTCCTGCGACCCGGGGCCAGGTGCAGGTCCTAAGTCTCTGGGGTGATCAACAAAAGCAAACAGCACACCTCAAGTCCAAATAGTTGTTAAACACAGCAATGTCTGTACACAAAAGCTAGTGGCCCTTCAATGGAACATCCCAAAATCTGTCATTTTTTGAACTGCGACATAATGCTCCATTTTGGATTTTGAACTTTCAATTTAGGGATGCTCAAATATTAAAAAAAAAAAAAAAAAATTGGAAACACTTCTGGTCCCAGGTTAAGGCTTACTAAACTGGACAAAGGCAGGCTTCCTCTCACCAAAAACCCCCACAGCCACTGGGGAAGAAAACCAACCTGGACTTTTCTGTTTTTCACATCTCACTCTGAAGGCTGAGGACAGGGCTCACACATGGAATGGATACCCGGGGGTGTATCTCCTGGGACACTGCCCCATATCCTCTGGATGATGCAACTCTGGTCCCCGACAGCAGTAGGCCCAACCCAAAGGGTCTGGGCACCTACAGCCCCTCACTCGCCAGCAGCCACCCACTCCATTCACCCTCCCTTCCCTCCAGGCTGTGCCCTGGGTCCCCAGGCCCACCCCACTCCCAAGGGCTGGCTCCACGCACCGGGCAGCCCATGTAGGCCGAGTTGTGCACTCCGGGTGGCCGTTTGTAGGTGCCGTCGCTATCCGTGGTGATGAGTCTGTCCTTCTCAGCGTCCGCTGGGCAGCCGTTGACCTGGTGTTTCCGCCGAGGCTTTGGGGAACGTTTTATCCGTGAGCTGCCAAGAGAAATGGCACCATCTTTGTGAGCAATAACCCATGCTGCTGCAGGCTCTTCACCTAAACCCTGCACCACGAGACACAGCCCAGGTGCAGGCAGCCAGCGGCCACTGCCTGGGCTCCCAGAAAGCTGAGAGCCTGCCAGACAGACCTGGAAACCCCGGGACCACAGAGCAACCAGCCATCCCGGCACCACACAGGTGCACAGGTGTGCAGAAAAGGAAAGGTCAAGGCTGGCTCTCAATTCAAAGGCGGCCTGATGGGATCCTGAGGAGGATGCAGGGCCGAGGCTGGGATGGACGACGTGGGGCGGTGGTGACATAGTACCCAGCACCTCCTCACCAGACCTTCTGCTCTGCCCCAGGTGCAGCAGGATCCCCTCCCCATGGCCCTGGTTGGGGACCCACTGCCCGGCCCACCTCTTCCTGGGCTCAATGAACACAGAGGGCACACTGGCCGTGGGGTCCAGGATCTTGTCGATCTGCATCTGCGCCCTGCGGTACACGCGGTGCCGCTCCTTGGTGTCGCCTGAGGACAGCTCATCCACCACTGGGAACTCGTAGTGGCCTCGGCGCTTGGCGCGCAGGCGGATCTTGTTGCGATGATGCTCGATCTCCGACTTGTGCCTCAGCGCAGTCTGAATCTGGGGACAAGAGGCAGGGGACAGTGACAGACAGGGAGTTCTAGGGCCGGCGCTGAACACAACCTGGTGGGGACACCTATGTTCTGCTCAGGGCAGGAACCAAGGGCGGTGACAGAAGATGGGCACAGGGCTATATTCTGGCCTGGAGTCCGAGCTCCTGCTCCTCCCTGAGAGGAGAAACTGAATCTTAGAAATCAGCCGGTGACCACCCATTAAAATACTCCTCCCTTTTAGAAAAAACAGGCTCTAAGAATATTTATCACACCCCGTATCACTACTTTTAGAGATTTTAAAAATAAGACTGACGAGCCCAGAGTGCTGGCACAGGGCTATAAAGCCAGCACTGGAGAGACCAGGGCAGGGGGATCCCGGCAAGTTACAGGCCAGCCTTGATCGTGTAGTGAGTTTAAGGCCAGCCTCAATGACATAAGAAGATGTTGTCTCAAAAAAATCAACAGAGACTGGCATGCACAGAACATGTTACTGTTAAGTCCCCTGTTTAGGGAAACAAGTTCCCTGGCACCTGAGGTGGAAGCATCAGCGCTGGCCACACAGAACCTGAGCAGACGTACAGGCAGCAGACTCAGGCCGCTGCCACCGCCCCGTACGTGCCTGTGCCTAACGGCACTACATGGTCTATAAACACCAAGCACCATGTTTTCCAGGAAGCTTGCGTGCTGTCAGTCCACGCCTTCTGTGGCCATCTGACCCTGTGTCTTTCACTTATCTGCAAGCACTGACCAAATCAGAGTAGGATTTTTTTTTTTTTTATCGTGATTTTTGAATAAAAGCAAATACCTCTTTGTTGATTTTGTTGGTTTCTGCCACCCGGTCGGCCAGGATGGGGTGCTGCACTGGGGGTGCTGGGATGGGCTGCATAGCGATGAGCTGGATCTTACTGGGGACCTGCCGGCTGGCCTCAGAGGAGCGGGAGATCCTGTCCACGTGCTCGAAGATGGAGGCCGAGGAATGCTGCTCCACCCCGGCGGAGCTGGGTAGCCGGGGGCCTGGAAGCGAGGAGCAGAGCAGAAGTTATCCTAAGGAGGCAACACCAAGGAGCATTTCTGAAAGAATCTTCAGATGAGGCCCCTGACCAAAAACACATCCTGATCTGGCTAGGTAGCGGACTACAGCACAGCTTCGGACTGCCAGTGACTTGTTCTATGAGTGCCTGCAAGATGACCAGACCTTTCTCATACACTGCAACTCCACAAATGAGCCCAGTCTCACAATGCATAGGACATGACACTGAAAATCACATGATCTCAGCAGAGCCAATGGACTCCGTCTGTGTGTGTGTGTCTGTCTGTCTGTCTGTCTGCCTGCCTCTCTCTCTCTCCCCCTCCCTCCCTCCTTCTCTCCTTTCTCCCTCCCCAGAGGAAGGTGCAAAAAAGGCAGAGGAACCCCCATCTCAAATGAGAGTAGGGAGATGTGTAAAAGGCGGTCAACAGTGCAAAATTTCATAGAAAAGCACCGCCCAAACAAGGCTACAACCGTACGAGGAATGAATCTGCTTAACGACAAATGCAATGTCACATGTCCATGAAAGCCTCAAGAGGAAGCAAAAGCAAGTGTCACTGGATAGCTTTCCTGTTTCAGCCGCACAAAAAGCAAAAGATTCCACCCACACAGTAGACAGCAGTGACTCTGTTAGTGACAGGGACGTCACCCTCCACAGCAGGCCCCCTCTGCTGTCTCCCTCACACCAGCCACAAAGGTCTTCCAAGTGCTACCTTATTTTTCTTCATATTCTGTATTTTCTTGGTTATTTTGTATTATAGGACAATATTCTAATCCTCTTCTATGAATATGCTTGGGTTGTGGAATGAAGCACCCAAGTTTCCATGATTTCTTAGGGGCAAATTCATTTCGATAGACAAGGGCTTGTTTCTAGAGTATTTCAAGGATGTGTTATGCTTACAAACCAATGTGTTTTTTAGGGGGGTTCTTTGGCTTTTTTTTTTTTTTTTTTTTTTTTTTTTTTTTTTTTTTTTTTTTTTTTTTTTTTTTTTTTTGTCTTTTTGAGACAGGGTCTCACTATACAGTTCAGATTGGCCTTGAGCTCACTTTGGTAGCCCAGGCTGGTCTCAAACTCACACTAATCCTCCTGCCTCAGCCTCCCAAGTGCTGAGATTACAGGCATGTGCCACCATGCCCAGCCACAAAATTCATTCTTCTTTTTTTTCCTGGAACCAGGGATCAAACTGATGACCTTGCACTTGCCAGGCAGGCACTTGTACCCCTGAGCTATCTCCCTAGCCCATCAATGTTTTACTGTACTTGAAATTTCTCTATTTGAGTTGAAATGGGCAGGGCTAAGCAATGCCTCTATAGCTTCTTTTCTTAATGCAGAAAAGATGTGAAGGGATTATTATTATTATTTAGAACAAAACAGGTATATTTCTATCAGATTACCTGATACAGAAGATAGTATGGAATGATGGGTGGATAGTATGAATGACAAATAATACAAATATATTTTATTTGGAAAAAAAGGGCTAACAGCTTTCACTTAGAAACAAACTTTGCTTGACTGCATTACTGAGCAAAAAGCAAAGCTGAAGCATAAACACCTCTTTTAAAAATATGTGTCTTGCCGGGCGTGGTGGCTCACGCCTGTAATCCCAGCACTTGGGAGGCTGAGGCAGGAGGATCGCTGCGAGTT
>PVJA010027905.1:0-10453 GCA_004027025.1 Myocastor coypus
GCTCTGGGCACCCACAGACAGCAGTGAGAGTGTTGAAGGCAGGCAGGCTGGCTGCCAGATGGGGTCAGTTGTCTCATCTCAGCATGACCCCCACTGAGGTGAACACAGACTCACAGCTGCATCTGGTGAGAGCCAGTAGGATGTCACTTCAGACACTGCTATTGTCTTTACTATAACCTTGCACAGAAGAGCCTAGCAGGCGCTCTCAGCCTGCTCCTGTCTGACCCTTTATCTCAGTTTGCTCCCCTATGATGATGGGGCAGCAGAAGGCCCCTGAGCTACCTCTGAGCCTGGAGGGCACCTGGGCTCTTGCCAGAAGTAGGCATCTGGCCTGTTACCTGCCTAGATGGCCGGGACAGGGTTCCCAGCCAGCCCTGACCTGCATTCCTATGTCCTTTCTTGTAGCGGTCGCCGGTGCAGGCCAACAGCTCTGCAAACAAGACAGCTGCAACCCCAGCAGGCACGGTACCACAGCCATTACAGGTCCATGGCGTCCAGCAGAGCGTCCCTGTATCCCAAGAGGTGCCTGGCCAGGGTGGGCTGTGGCTGGAGCAGAGGGACTGGGCCAGGTGGCCTCTGGCTGGTTCAAGTGGAACAGATGGGTCCAGCCCCTGCGTGCCACCCAAGCCCCTGGTAGCCTCTCCACTCGGAAAGTGCAGACCCCCAGGGAAAGGCTGAGTGCAGACCAGCCCCTGGAGCCGCCTCTACAGCACATTGTAGCTGCTGCAGGCTCAGAACTGGGAAGAAACACCTAGGCCAGGACACAGTGTACCGTAAGAGCTGTGGGAGCCAGTGCTCTAAGCCCCCAGCCAGTCCCCAGATTAGGCTAAAGAGGATAAAAGGACTGTCTTCCTGTGGTTGTTACTGCTCAAGTTGGGGGGTTCCTGGCCCCTCAAAGAAGCAGATGGTTCCACAGATGTCTACCCAGGGCCAGAGCCCCTCAGGACCTTACAGTTGAGATCCAGTCCGAGGCCTGTCCTTAGGAAAGCCCAGCATCCTCACCAGATCATCACAGTGAGAACCGTTGGCCCAGGCGCATGGGCACCCAGGGTCACCCCAGGCTTCCCTTGCCAGGTCTCTGCACTCCTCCTCCCAAGCCTTAGGGGAAGGCATGGAGGGCGGCATCAGTATTTGTGCACCTGGAAGTAGGTGCAGGGACCCTGAAGGCCCCTGTTCTGCTTTTTCTTGGTGGAAGAGGGCAGCCTTTTTATTCAGAGCTGTTTGGAGCTGAGGATGGGTGCTTACCCAGGACTTACTGCCCAACACTGTTGCCATGGTTACTGTAGCACCATCCTCCCCTCTGCTCCTACCCTTTCCAGAGGTCAGTGGTCCAGGCCACCCCACAGGCATCCAAAGCTGGCCCAGTGCAGCAGCTGACCGTGCAGGGGCTCCAGCCAGTCCATGTGGCCCAAGAGGTGTGTGTCTCGCTTAATTCCACAGGTGGGCTAGGGGTTGGGGGTTACAACCCCTGGCTATCAGGGAAGCGATACAGCCCCTACCCTGGGGATCCCCAGAGGCTGAGGCAGGTGGTGTTAAGCCTCTGGCAGTGGGCTGCTGGC
Source organism: Myocastor coypus (assembly GCA_004027025.1). Lineage (NCBI taxonomy): Eukaryota > Metazoa > Chordata > Mammalia > Rodentia > Myocastoridae > Myocastor > Myocastor coypus. The sequence continues at coordinate 1,560 of PVJA010027905.1, forward strand.
CTCAGCATGGCTCCTCTCCTCTCTCAGCACTCGGCAACTCGGGGCCCAGACTTTCCTGAGACCTGAGGGGTTTTGTTGTTGTTGTTGTTGTTTTGCTTTTGAAGAATTTTTTATTTTTTGTTTTTCTTGTTTCAGAACCTTTATTTGTTTATTCACTCATTTTTATGGCTGGCTCAGCCCGTCCCGGGGGCAGGGTGCCGGGGATTGAACCGTGGTCCCTGAAGCCACCCAAGCTTTCCCAAGCAGGCGCTTTAGACCACTGAGCCATCCCGCCGGGCCCCATGAGACCTGAGTTTGAATCCCACTGGTTTCTGGCCTGGAGTGGTCAGGCTTTCCCCTGCCTCCCTCCCTCCCTCCTGCCCTTTCTCCCACCTGCCTTACACCAGGTGGGATCTCCAGCGGGTCGGATCCAAGACTGCCTGGTGACCCCCCAGTATCTCTGTTTATCCTCCAGAGCTCAGGCAGGCAGTGCCCCGCTAGGAAGGCAGATCAGCGAGCACCCTGTGGCAAGCCCTACGCAGGGCCACCGGCAGAGCGGCTGGGCGTGCTGCCCCCACGCCTGCTTCTGCCGCCGCTGCACAGGGTGGTGCTCGAGCCGCTGCCCAGGCTCCCGGCCCAGGCCAGCCCCGGCCAGAGGGTCAGGATCCAGAGAGTCCCCCAGGTGCTAGTGTTCGCCACAGCTGCCACGGCCCTCAAAGTAGGTGGCGGACACAGGGTGGGAGGGCGGGATCCAGGCCTCAGTCTTCATCCCTGCAGACGGGTGGGGGTGGGGGTGGGGTAGGCAGCTTCCCCCACCCTCCGTTATCACAGGCTCTGGCCCCGCCCCTGGGTCCTGGGCCTCATTGCAGGTTCCTCCCCGTGCCAGGTGTCCAGGCCCCGCCCCTGGGCTCAGTCCTCCATTCCAGCTCAGACTGCCAGTCAAGCCCCACCCTGCTGATCCATAGAAGCACAGCCTCCTGACCTGCTAGCTTTTCCAACTCCCAAACCGGTTGTTGGCCCCTGGCCTAACCAGGAAGCCATGGTCAGAGATCCCAGCAGTGCACCTTGCCAGCCAAAGGGAGAGCTGGGGGCCCCAGCCTGATCCCTACCACCCTTCCTCCTACCCAGGTGCAACAGCTCCAGCAGGTGCCCGTGTCGCACGTGTATTCCAGCCAAGTACAGTATGTGGAGGGTGGTGACACCAGCTACACAGCCAGTGCCATGTAAGTGGGGAAGGCAGGGCCTGGCCCCCTCACTGCGGGGTGCCCCGGTCTTGTGGCCTTAAAGCCTCAGACGACACCCACAGGGCAGTCAGGAGCCCCAAGAAATGACCAGTGCAGAGAGGACACAGCTGGGAAAGGCACCCTGCAGCGTAGGGCTGGGACTCACATGGACCTGGGCTTTGCAGGGAGGATGTAGGTAGGGTAGGGAGGTGGACAGTGCTTCAGCGTTACAGGGTAGCATCACAGCTCTACACACCAGGACAGGTTGAACAGTGGACAAGAGCTCTTCCACTGCTGACCTCCGACCCCACTGGCCACTGTGGCCCGTTTCCTCCCAGCGACACTCTGAAAATAGAAACTATCCCCTTTCTTTGTTCAGAAATAGAGGCTGTGCGTTCCGTGCTGCGTTTCTCTCCCATGGCTCTCACACATTTCCCTTTTGTCCCTGTGAGCCCTGTCACTCCAACCACTGTGTGACACACAGGTGGTCCCTGCCCCACTTCTGTGGGTGTGGTGATCCCAAAGCCCATGGCTCCTCCCCATGCCGCTGTCCGTGTCTGTCCTTCCAGTAGGGGTTCCAGGATAGAGGTTGCTACTGTCTCAGTTGAGTAGAATTTTTGCTGGGTTTGCTTTGTGAGTGTAAGTTTTTTTTCTTTTATCTGAGCCACCTGTGCTTGTGGGCCCCCCTGCCAGTGGGGCTGGATTAGCTCCAAGAGTAGCCCTGTCTTTGACTCATGATGCTCTGACGGACACAGAGAGAGGTCCTGGCATCTGAGTTGCCACTGGCTTATTTCAGAAGAGGGCTCACTGCCCCAGGACACCCCTGTGGGATGCAGAGCTGAGCTGGAGCCCTGCCTGCTCCTGCCATCCCTGGGACTTCCGCCTGTGCCTGCTACGCCTGTCCCTTGGGAGGCACGCAGTTTGTTTGTTCCAGCCGGCCAGTGCTCCACTCCTTGAGGTTCTTTGGGGCCAGCATTGCTGTGTAGTGTCTTTTCTTTTCCTCCCTCTTGGTGGGCTTTATGGGGTTCTCAACCCTTGGGTTCCCGCCCTGCCTGAACCTGCTGCCCCTGGGCCTCCATTCTTGCTTTGTGTAGGCTCCATTGAGAGACACTCATTTGTTCTGGTGGGGAGTAACCCACCCAGACAACTGTTCTGTGCTGTGGTGCTGAGCAACCACGTCACATGCCAGGCAGGCGCTCTCTGCGGAGCCATGCCTCAGGCTGGAGGCTCCGTTTTTTGAGAGAGAGTTGCCTGTTGGACCCTGTAGAGGGGCGAGCTGGTTCTGGTGCCAGCCATGGCAGAAGGGGTGCCTACCCAGTGCACCTGCTCTGGCCATGTGCCCTGGGTGCCCCTGTGTGGTTGATGGAGACCTCGGTGATCCCCAGCCAAACTCTGTCCAGCGCATGCACCGTGGTAACCATGCCTGCTCATGCCCCACCAGTTCCCTTGAAGTCTGTCCCACTCCTCTTTCAGGGATCCGCTTCTGGGGCTCTTCCTGGACAATCCACCAGCACCAGCACCAGCACCTGCCACCCCATCCCGGCATAGCCAGGAATAGAACATAGGGCCTCACACAGGCTAGGCAAGCTCTGAGTTGCATCTCCAGCCCTTTTAGGTTTTTATTTTGAGGCAGGGTCTTGCTCATTGCCCAGGCTGTCCTTGAGTTTGTAGTCCTCCTGCCTCAGCCTCTGGAGTAGCTAGCACTGCAGGTGCTCAGGCTGGCAGGATTTTGTTCTTGTTTTGTGGTGCTAGGGATCTTCTTGGATTGGTTTTTGACTAAAGGATGTGTGGCCTGTTGCAAGCTGCCCAGCACTTCTGTCTTGGTCTTCTCACTTCCGGAGGGGAGGAGTGACTCCTGTGCCACAGGGCTGGACAGATTATTCCATGAAAAGTTGCTCAGGAAGCCAGATGCAGTGCTACACACCTGTTGTGCTAGCACTTGGGAGGCTGAGCCAAGAGGATCACCGTGAGTGAGTTTGAGGCCAGTTTAGTCCTCACAGTGAATTTGAGGCTGATGCTACATAGTGAGACCCTGTCTCAAAAAAAAAAGGAAAAGAAAAGTTGCCCATCAAGCAGCTATGCAGGTGCCAGATCTGCCATACATAAACAGGAGCTGCCCCAGGGGCTGCTGCATTGCCCCGACCGCCCCCTCCCCACAGGGCTCCTGACAGTCTCATCTGGGTCACTCAGTTCTTCCTGCTCTGACTGTCACCCCGCCGCCTCTACCCCCCCTCAGCCGCTCCAGCACCTACCCGTACTCCGAGACGCCACTGTACACGCAGACGACGGGCACCAGCTACTATGAGGCTGCGGGCACAGCTGCCCAGGTTAGCACGCCCGCCACCTCACAGACCGTAGCCAGCAGCGGCTCTGTCCCTATGTATGCATCCGGCAGCCCGGTCGTTGCCAGCTCCACCAGCAGTGCTGGTGGGGCCAGCAGTGGTGCCGGAGGCAGTGGCAGCAGTGGAGGAACTGCTGGCGGTGGCAGTGGCGGTGGCAGTGGGAACGGCAGTGGCAGCGGCGGTGGAGCAGGCACCTACGTGATCCAAGGCGGCTACATGCTGGGCAGCACCAGCCAGTCTTACTCCCACACCACCCGTGCCTCACCAGCCACCGTAAGTGCCAGCCAGGCCCCAGAGCAGGCAGCAGGGAATTGGGGGGGAGTGGGGGGACCAGTGGCCGGCGGTCACTGGCTGCCACCAGTAAGAGTCCGTGAAACTCGGCACTCACAGGCCGACAGGACCAAACCTTCACTGTGTGGCCTCAGGCAGGTGGCTCAGCCTCTCCAGGAACCTGCTGACCTGTGAGAAGCTTTTGCAGCAGTGCCCAAGATATGCCATTCATTGTGCTTGTAACTGACAGCAGAGGAGGGGTGGGAGACAGGGGAGGTACTGCAGATCCTCCTCCTAGCCTAGAGTGCCTGGCACCACCCAGGCCATGGTGGGTCAGAACATGCCTCCTGGATGGCACCCTGACGCAGTGAGTGGCCTGCTCCTGCCTTTCTTTCCCTCTCCTTGTTTTCTGGTGTACCTTAAAAAACACTACTCCTAGCTGGGTGTGGTGGCTCACGCCTGTAATCCCAGCACTTGGGAGGCTGAGGCAGGAGGATCGGTGCGAGTTCAAGACCAGCCTGGGCTACAAAAGTGAGCTCAAAACCAGCCTGAACTGCATAGTGAAACCCTGTCTCAAAAAAAAGGCAAAAAAAAAAAACCAAAAACAAAACACTACTCCTGACCCTCCTAGCTGACTTCATGCTGTCGTAGGGTCCTGAGCTGCCAGAAGTGTGCTGCTGGAGCTAGGTGACAGGGCATTCTCTAATAAGCCACAGAAGGGCCCTTTGGGATGCCCCAGATGGCTGTGAGCTCCTGGGATATGGCCGGGGCTACTGAGTGCCTGAGTTTTTTTTTTTTGTTTTGTTTTGGTTTGGTTTTTTTAAACTGTTTATTTAGAAATGGTAGATTCACAAGAAACAGCAGAAAAGGCACCGATTTGCTGGAGACCTTCCATCCGGGTCATCCTTCCCATACCTATAGCACCTCAGGCAGTCCAGGAGATGGACCCTGGTCCCACAGACATGTGACTTCTGTGTGCACTGGGTGGTAGGTCTTGGAGACTATTGCTGCCACCAGGATTCAGAACTGAGGCTGGGGCACTATTGGGTAGTGAGCCTGGCATGTGTGAGGGTGAGAACTGGGTTCTTAGCACTGGGGTGAAAGAAAAGAACGTATCCCTCTCCCTCTTGCTTCCCATCTGTATAACATTGTCATTTCAAGAATGTTCTATAGCTGGGTGTGGTGCTGCATGCCTGAACTCCGAGCACTTGGGGCTGAGGCAAGAGTGTCCCAAGAGTTCACGGCTAACCTGGGCCACCCAGTGAGTTCAAAGTCAGTCTGAACTGCATAGCAAAACCCTGTGTTCAGAAAACAGGCTCTGCCAGGGATGTAGCCCAACAGCATAAGTGCCTGCCCAGTAAGGGCAAGGTCCTGAGTTCAGTCTCCGGTATTTAAAAAAAAAAAGGGGTCACACCTTGATGTTGGCATGTTTTTTCCACTCTGCCTAAATTAACATAATTTTCTCTTTTTGGTATTGGATATGGAACCCAGAGCCTTCACACTGAAATACATCTGTAGCCCAGGCTAGGCTGAAACTTCCAATCCTCCTGCCTCAGGCTCTCAGGTCCCCGGATTACAGCCATGCACCACCACGTTTGGGTGTAAATTTGCATTGAAATTGCTGTATGTTGGCAGCTCCAGAGATTGTACACAATGTAGGAGGAGCATGGGCGCTCTTGCCAGGAGTGGTGGCTCCAATGTTGGTGGCGCTATGCTGCCCTCTGCCCCTGCCCCCCAGGTGCAGTGGCTCTTGGACAACTATGAGACGGCTGAGGGCGTGAGCCTGCCCCGCAGCACCCTGTACTGCCACTACCTGCTGCACTGCCAGGAGCAGAAGCTGGAGCCTGTTAACGCTGCCTCCTTCGGCAAGCTCATCCGCTCCGTCTTCATGGGTCTGCGCACACGCCGCCTCGGCACCAGGTAGGGCCACCCCAACCCCAAGCCTTCCAGGGCTTCAGGTCCTCTGACGTGCCCTGTGCTCTTACCCCAGGGGCTTTGCCCAGAACATACCCTCTGCCTGTGCTCTTTCCCTGGTTCCTCAGTCCCTACCACCTCACTTTCTTTCCCCCTGCAGTACCAGGGATCAAACTTGGGAACCTTGCAGGCAGGCACTCATGCCACTGAGCTATTTCCCCAGCCCACACACTTTTCATGCTGTTTATTTCTGCTCTATCTTGAACCCTTATGCCATGGCACAGTCGGTGTTTAACTGGGGCCTGTGGGTCAGTGGGTTCTCAGCCCAGGAGTCCATCTTTTCTCATTCTATGAATCCCAGCGCCCTCACTCACCCGTTAATCTCCCACTTCCAGTCCCCAGATGCATTACTGCCTTGGTCATCATTCACTTGTTCACTCTTGGCAGAGTCCTGCATCTCTTGGGGCCGTGCCTTGGGTCATCTGCCTGGTGGGGCATAGGAGTACCCTTCACTGGGGGTACAGGGGTGGGCATACTAGCCAGGTGCACGCTCCACGACAGAATTGGCTGTGAGCCCTGAAATGGTCCCCAGCTTCTCCTTGCGCTCTCTTTCCAGGAAGAGGTGCAGAGTGAGACCACAGGGCCTCACCTGGCCCTCATCCCCCCCTCCCTTCCCCAGGGGCAATTCCAAGTACCACTACTATGGCCTGCGAATCAAGGCCAGCTCGCCCCTGCTGCGGCTCATGGAGGACCAGCAGCACATGGCCATGCGTGGCCAGCCCTTCTCCCAGAAGCAGAGGTAGGGGCAGTGGGGGGCGGAATACCCTGGGCCATGCCCCGCCCCAGTCTGGTGCTAGCAGCCCCACTCCTGCCCATGCAGGCTCAAACCCATCCAGAAGATGGAAGGCATGACCAACGGTGTGGCTGTGGGTCAGCAGCAACCCGCGGGGCTGTCGGATATCAGCGCGCAGGTGCAACAGTACCAGCAGTTCCTGGGTAAGCACCAGCTAGGGGCGCTGCACACAGACACCTCGCAGGAGAGGCAGGAAGTATCCAAGGGAGGGGTTGGACAGGAGAACACTGTCAGACATAGGGCGTTTCTACTTCCTGGAACTCACCTGCCCATTGGCCCATAGGTCCTTGGGGCACTAGGTAGGGATTGGAGTAGAACCGAAGGTATGGAGTCAGTGCCAGGGCCAGGCCCCCCTCAGGGTACACAGGGTTTCTGAGGTTCCTAGGCCTTGGGGACAAGGATGCCTGTACCGACTGTCCCACTTGCCTAGGGCTGGCGCAGGGCTTGCATGTAGCAGGCGAGCCAGGCTGGTATTCTTTATGCTGGGGGTGGGTGTCATGGATCTTCCCTGGGCCTCATCCCTCCCTCCACATGTCAGGGACTTCTGCTGGGTGGGATCCTAGAGGAAGACGCTTGAGCAGCCTCACAGTGCCCTCTACCCCCAGATGCTTCCCGGAGCCTCCCTGACTTCATGGAGCTCGACCTCCAGGGCAAAGTGCTACCAGAGGGTGTCGGCCCCGGGGACATCAAGGCTTTCCAGGTCCTATACCGGGAACACTGTGAGGTAAGATGGGCAGGACTGTGAGGGAGTGGGTTATAGGGCTTGGCCCAGCTCAGGGAGGCCCAAGCAGCTGCCTGGGCCCTGAGCACATGGTCTCCTCTCCAGGCCATCGTGGATGTCATGGTAAACCTGCAGTTCACACTGGTAGAGACGCTGTGGAAGACCTTCTGGAGGTACAACCACAGCCAGCCCAGCGAGGCACCGCCACTGGCCGTGTGAGTCCACGGGCCGCCCTTTCCATCCGTGGGACCACATGCCCCAGACATTGAGTGTACCTGCGATACTAGGCCCTCCTTGGTGGGGGTGGGGCTGCAGGGTCCCCACCTAAGCCCTGTGGCCTTGGGCCCACAGGAAGTGGGAGCAGCAGTCTGACTCCTGAGTGGCAGCATGCGTGGGTGCCTCTGTCTTTCTGAGCCTGGGTACAGGACCTTGGGGCCCCTGTGTGACCTTTGGGTTTGGGGCATGCTCCCAGGCACGATGAGGCCGAGAAGCGGCTGCCCAAGGCCAGTCTGGTGCTCCTTTCCAAGTTCGAGCCCGTGCTCCAGTGGACCAAGCACTGTGACAACGTGTTGTACCAGGGCCTGGTGGAGATCCTCATCCCCGACGTGCTTCGGCCCATCCCCAGTGAGTGCTCAGCCACCCCTCGACTCCCATGCTCCACCACCCACCCTGACCACCCCCTGCCACCCACAGGTGCCTTGACCCAGGCGATCCGGAACTTTGCCAAGAGCCTGGAGAGCTGGCTCACCCATGCCATGATGAACATCCCCGAGGAGATGGTGCGGGTGAAGGTGAGGCAAGAGGGCAGTACCTCCCGGTGTCCCCAGAGGACAGGCATGCATCTGGGGTGGGGCTGTGCACTGCAGAGAGGACTCTGATGCCGTCTTTCACTATGCGATTATTGAGCACCTACCGGATGCCTAGCATGGTTCTCAGTTCTGGAAGGACAATAATGAACAAGAGGAACAAAATTCCTGCCCTCTTGCGGCGGACACTGAGAGGTGTGCAATGATAGAGGCAATGTAGAAACTTACCAAAGGTGTGCCCTCTATATGTTCTGTTCTTTCATTAAAAGTAATAATAGAGCTGGGTGTGGTGGTGCACGCCTGTAATCCCAGCATTCTGGGGAGTCTGAGGCAGGAGGATCAATGTGAGTTCAAGACAGCCTGGGCTACAAAAGTGAGCTCAAGGCCAGCCTGAACTGCATAGCAAGACCCTGTCTCAAAAAGACAAAAAAAAGGAGGCCCAGTGGGATGGCTCAGTGGTCTAAAGTGCCTGCTTGGGAAAGCTTGGGCGGCTTCAGGGACCATGGTTCAATCCCCAGCACCACATGCTGCGCCAGAGGGCGGGCTGAGCCGGCCATAAAAATGAGTGAATAAACAAAGGTTCTGAAATGAATGAATGAATGAATGAATGGATGAATGAATGAAAGAAAAAACAAAAGTAATAGTAGTGCCAGGCAGATGTGGTGGCGCACGCCTGTCATCCCAGCACTCTGGGAGTCTGAGGCAGAAGGATCCAAGTTCCAGCCCAGCTTGGACAACTTAGCTACTTAGGGAGACCCTGTCTTTTAAAAATCATGAACTAATGTG
>PVJA010027905.1:10553-28195 GCA_004027025.1 Myocastor coypus
AAAAAAAAAAAAAAAAAAAAAAAAAAAATTAAAAAAGTCTTAAAAAGCCGGGCGTGGTGGCACACGCTTGTAATCCCAGCACTTGGGAGGCTGAGGCAGGAGGATTGGTGCGAGTTCGAGACCAGCCTGGGTTACAAAAGTGAGCTCAGGACCAGCCTCAACTGCATAGTGAGACCCTGTCTCAAAAAGACAAAAAATAAAAAAATAAAAAAATCTTAAAAAGAAAAAGAAATAAAGGCTGGGGTGTAGCTCAGCCTGGAGTGCCTAGGTTCAACTGCAGTGATCATAAAATTGTGAGCTGGGTAGGATCAGCGGTTGCGCCCCTGCCTAGCATGCTCGCGCCTCTGAGTTCTGTCCCAGGCACTACAGAAGCCGCAGTAGAGCTGGTAAGGAGTAAATAGTTTTGACACACCCATGAAGTGGATCCCCACATCTGACAGACCCAACCCCTCGGCCACCCAAGCACAGCTGCAAGGCACAACCTTCCAGTTTAAGGGACCTGGAGACTTTGGGGGGATTGCAGTGGGTGAGGCTGGGCCTGGGCCTGTGCTTCTGCCCTATAGCCTGGGTCCCATGCAGGTGGCAGCAGCTGGCGCCTTCGCGCAAACCCTGCGGCGCTACACCTCCCTCAACCACCTGGCGCAGGCTGCGCGCGCCGTGCTGCAAAACACAGCACAGATCAACCAGATGCTCAGCGACCTCAACCGTGTGGACTTCGCCAATGTGCAGGTGAGTGGAGCGTGGCCTGGTGTTGGGAGGTAGGTGGAGCGGAGCCTGAGCCAGGAACCCCACCTTTCATCCCCAGGAGCAGGCCTCCTGGGTGTGCCGCTGTGAGGACCGTGTAGTGCAGCGCCTGGAGCAGGACTTCAAGGTGACGCTGCAGCAACAGAATTCACTGGAGCAGTGGGCGGCCTGGCTGGATGGCGTTGTCAGCCAGGTGCTCAAGCCCTACCAGGGCAGCTCTGGCTTCCCCAAGGCTGCGAAACTCTTCCTCCTCAAGTGGTCCTTCTACAGGTGGGTGCGCCTGGCAGGGCAGGGTGGGGCAGGACCAAAGGAGGCCCCACCTGAGGGGAAGGCCAATTGGTGAAGTCTGAAGGCACCACCGCCCCCGCGCGGGTAGGGCCAAAGAAGCCCCACCTCCAGTGGAGGGGCGTGGGCCAGTGCTAGAATTAGCTCCTCCCCTAAAACAGGCATTTAGTGCAGGAACAGCAAGGCTCCTTGAGGTAGGTAGGAGGTGCTCTGGAAGGCCCCACCCCTAGGGATGGCCAGTTGCTATTTGGGATGGTCTGCTGGGTGAAACCAGTGTGCTCCTCTCGGGGAAGCGGGGCAAAGGCTGGCTGGGTTGACAGTTCTCTTGGTGCTTACAGTTCCATGGTGATCCGGGACCTGACCCTGCGCAGCGCCGCCAGCTTTGGCTCCTTCCACCTCATCCGGCTGTTGTATGATGAGTATATGTACTACCTGATCGAGCACCGTGTGGCACAAGCCAAGGGCGAGACCCCGATTGCTGTCATGGGCGAGGTGCGTGGGGGCATGGGCACGGGGCTGTGGTGCTGCTGGTGGCTGGGCCTCACCTGCACTCTCATTCCCGCAGTTCGCCAACCTGGCCACCTCACTGAATCCTCTGGACACAGACAAAGGTAGGTAAGGTGGGTTCCCAACAGGGGGCCCCGGATCATAGGGTGGTGGCAGCGTTGAGGCGTGGGCACCGGCCTCGCCCTGAGCGGCCTGATCCCTGTGCCCCAGACGAAGAGGAGGAGGAGGAAGAGGAAAGTGAGGATGAACTACCGCAGGACATCTCTCTGGCAGCCGGTGGTGAATCGCCTGCACTGGGCCCCGAGGCACTGGAGCCGCCAGCCAAGCTGGCACGCACGGACGCACGCGGCCTCTTTGTACAGGCGCTGCAGTCCAGCTAAACTGCTTGCAGGTGCCTGTGCTACCGGACGGCACAATCACGGGGCTGGGGCCACCGCCACTGCAGACTGACCTGATCCACGTGCCTTAAGGAACCCCGGTGCCCAGGCTGCCCTCCGGCCTGCCCCACCAGCCCCCAGGCAGCAGGCGGGCCCTATCCGCAGAACGTTAACTTATTCTGCTCGCTGGCTTTGCACAGCTGCCCGGGTGCCTCACCCGGCGGGCAGCGCAGGGGCGCAGCCCGGAACCCCTCCCCAGCCCCCACTGCTTCTTCCCCTTGGTATAAGTGCAATTAAAGCTGTGGGCGTAGTGTCTTGTCCAGAACTGGGCCCCTACTCCCTTCTCGCCCCGCAACCTGAGAGAGGGCGGCCAGCCTTGGCCTCCCCATCCAAAGAAGCGAGGTGTGGGGTGCAGGTGCCCGGCTCTGCTTAGAGGAGCTCAGGACACCAGGCCCAGAGACCTGCGCTCCCTTCCCTGGACCCTGACTATTGTGCGATTTGTAAGCCGCCTGAGCGGAGTCGGTAACTTGTTGGGTTTTTTTCCAACCATCATGGCCTTATCTGTTCCAGTTTTCTCAGTGTTTTCAACCTGTGAGATAGATGTTTATGGCAAAAGAAAAAAAAAAAAAAAAAAAAAAAAACTACACACAAAAAATCTAACCTATTGTATAAAGATCACTATTTTGTGTGCTCCGCGTGTTACAGCTTTGGGGGTGGCTCCGCACGCTGCCCCACGCCCACAGGGCCTCCCTCTCCCAGCGGTGAAAGTGTCCACGCGTGTGGTAGTTTAGTGTGCTGAGCTGTTTTCTACCTTTTGTAGTCTTTCTTAAAACAATAAATTCCGCTGTGATAATTGTCTACTGCTGCCTCTCCGAAGATGATGCAGCCTTTGGGGCTGGTGAGTCCAGTGGCCCTGTCCTGTAGTGATGGGACCTCAGGCGGCTCGAAATAAAGCATTTATTACATGAAGGACAAAGTGGGTGGCCACGGGTTCCCCCTCCGTGGTGCAGTGAGGCCGGGTAGGCAGAGCAGGGGAGGCTGGGACCATTCAACTCCCAGAAGGTCCCCGGGTCCCACCAGCTCCTGTGCCCAGAAAAGGGGCAAATGCACAGGATAGGCCCGTCTATGCCCACTGTGGGAAGGCGGCCACTCCAGGCTGGGAGGGAATCAGTCTTCCCCCCTCTGCCCCTTCCCAACTTAAATAGGCATAAATAAAAAAGCGTCCAGACTCTCCAGCTGCCGGGCTGGCCACTGAGCCCTTGGTGCAGCCCAACACTACTGCCATCATCGTGGGCCACCCGGTGGGCGGAGGCCAGACAGGGGCGGCCAGCTCCGGCCTCGGAGGTAGTCGGCGTCAGTGTCTGGGCCTCGGGGCCCTCACAGCACAATCCACGTGTACCGCTCACTGTCTGCCAGCACCTTCAGCGAGCACCCTGTGGGGAAGGGACCCAGCCGTGAACCACTGCCTTACCACCCACCTGTGAATGGTAAGGGGACAGGTTAAGGAGGCGGCACCCTGATGCAGCCTCCGCCCCCAGGTTCCCAGAAGTATCTCCTGGGTGGAGGCTCTGAGGCCCCCTCAGCCCCCCAGGTTCCCAAAGCCCTACCTTTGTGCAGTGACTCGTTGGTCATCCTATTGACGTAACGGCCACTGCTCTCAGGCACTAGCCACTTCATGACCATGTCCACGCAGCCCTTGCGGTATGAGCTCCAGACACTGCCGCTGCAGGGGCCAGAGAGTGAGTGGCTCTGGTGGCCTCACTACCCATCCCTGCAGGCCCATCCCTGGCCCACCTGCCTCACCTTGTCTGCCCCTTGACCTCGGTGAGTTTGCCCACGTTGACAGTCTCAAAGATGCCAGTGCTGAGGTCCCATGCCACCTTGAGGCTGGTGTGATAGGTCTTTGGTCTGCAGCAGGGGTGGGAGGGAGAGGACAATGGGGTTGCCAGTGGGTCCAGCACAAAGACCTAGGCTTCAGCAAGGGTGCAGTGTGGTCACGGTGCCACCCACTCACCGGGGCTGGCCCTCCTCAGTGGGGGATGGAAAGGCCAGGAGCAGCAGGCCAATGTTGATGAGGACCTGGTTAGTCTCTGGACAGACCTGGGTATGCACAGAACAGCCGGGGAGGTTGACCCCAAGCTCAAGAGGGTGACCCCTAGCTCCGGTGGTTCTGCCCAACCACCCACCCCACCTCCAGAATGACGATGTCGTAGTCACTGAAAGAGCAGAACTGGTGGCCCCAGGTGGCATCATGGCGGATGACCTCGTTGATGACATACTCGAAATCCAATGTGAGCTGCTCCACTGTCAGGTACTGGCTCTGGGAAGACAGAGAAGAGGGGACAATCACGCCACCACCATTGCAGGCCTACAACCCTCACCTTCCTACAACCCTCACCTTCCCAGCACCTTCCTGGCAACCCACACACCTGCACGGCAGTCTGCTCCCGCATGGGACGCAGGTTGCGGCCTCGGAGGTCAGTGACCACGAAGGGCAGAGAGATTTTGTCATCCTCGAACTCTGGGGAGGTAGGAGGTAGCAAGTGGGGGAGGCAGTGACCCTCAGGGCCTCCCTGCCGCCCTGCTCCAGGCCCTGCTTGCTCACTCACCATCTTCAGGCTCTGTACCTTCACTGGACTCCAGCACGTAGTATAGCTTGGTGTAGTTAACATAGCCAGGCTCTGGGGTAGGCACCAGGGCAGGACTGTCTCTGGACACTGCCTCACTGCAGAGGCTTGGGGGCTCTGAGGATGGGCGGCAGCGGCTGGTTGAGGGTCCAGGGCAGGGTGGCAGCCGAGTGTCCTCAGAGGTCCCACCTTTGGCCTCCTTGGCCCTGCGGAAGATGTCAGCCACAAACTCCTTGGCTCTGGCGATGGCAGGTGAGGGCTCGGAGGCCCCAGAGGACCGGGCTGGGGCCACCTCAGGGCAGAGGTTAGGGAGGCTAGGGGGTGCCTCTGGGCTTCGGGACTCTGGGGGACTGGGCGGCGGTGGCGGGGAGGCTGTGTGGTCATACAGGATCTGACAGAAGCCACTGTCACCTGCAACAGGAGAGATGGAGACGTGGTACTGGGCTTTGGCGCAGAAGAGGTGACCTTTACCACTGTCCCCATGGAGGCCTAGCATCCGCCCCAAGAACTGCTTAGACTCACAGGCCCTGAGATCTCTGCAATTCACCAGGATGTGAGGGTAACACACACGTGTGCACACAATCCCATGCATGTAAGCACAGACACACTTATCCAACACCCCCTCCCCCTTTTTCACCCTGGGATTAAACCCAGGGCTTTCACACCAAGCTATATTCCCAACTCTTCATTTTTTTGAGACAAAGTCTCAACTAGATTGAGTCACTAAATTGTCCAGGCTCATCTGGTATTTGCAATCCTCCTACATCAGGCTATCCGTGCTGGGGAGACAGGTGTGTGCCACCGTGCCCAGCTGACAACTCAACCTGGAGCATCTGTTGTGTTCCACAGTGAGGACCAAGTCTGAGGCAGACTCCCAGAGACTCCAGCTGCGGGCAGCTGTCCAGTGGGAGAGGCCGCAGCAGGAAGCCACAGTGTGCCACCCGGCCAGTCTGCGCTGCACCCATAAGCAGCCCTCTGCGAAGAGTCTCCAGGGCTGAGAGCTCAGCACCAATGGCCAGGGCTGCCCTTGTCCAGACCTGGAGCTGAATCATCTTTCCTGATGGGAACCATGGCGGAGGGCAAACTCCTCATCCTGACGCCTGGCACAGAGGGACTTGGTGGTTCTCAGGCTCAATTCAGACACTGGCACTGCCCTTCACCACTCCTTTCCCCAGAAGCAACCACTTTAATGGGCATTTGCATGGATGCAGTTTGCTGGGTGTGGTGGTGCACACCTGTAATCCCAGCCACTTGGGAGGCTGAGGCAGAAGGATTGCAAGGTCAGGCTCAGAGCTGGCAACTTAGCAACTCAAAGACAGCCTATGTCAAAGTAAAAAAGACCTGTGGGTATAGCTCAGTATGAAGGTGCTGGTGTGGTTCAATCTGCAGTATCCTGCCCTCCCCTCACACAAAGTTATGTTTTGATGTGGCCAAGTTCTTAAAAATTAAAATGTCTATTTGCCATTTATGTGGCTATACCTGACTACAGATTGCCTTGGTTCCTGCACAGCTCCATGTGCTCTGTGGTGTGCCCTGTAGGACTCCCACTAATGACTGGCCAGACACCCTGGCCACCTCCTACTGCCTCAGTCCCCCAGGAAGGACACCAGGTGGTCCCAACTGTCCCTTCTCAATTACTCAAGGGACCCTACCCCAGCCAGGGTCGTCCATCTGGTTCCTCATGTGCCGCTGTTAGAGGACACTTCATGAATTTTCATTCACATTTCTCTGATTCCAGAGATGTGTAACAGTAATGTGTCCATTTACAGGTCCCCGCGACAGCTGCTTCATGCACAGCAACGCTTGGACGACCAGGGCTATTTATGCAGCAGCGTCAGCCACGTGCTGTCCAGCTCGTGTGCAGGAGGCTGTGCAGTACGTCGTCGCATGAGGGACGCTGGAACACGAGCTGTGCCTGCTGCGTGAGCTTCTCTTTCTTTTCTCCCCCTTCCCTCCTTCTCTTTCCTCCTCTCCCTCCTCCCTCTCCCTCAGTGGTGGGGATGAATCCCAGGGCCTCATGCACGATACACGAGTATGCTACCACTGAATGGCACCCCAGCCTCTGGTTTGGTTTTCTGCTGTATTGAACCCTGGGCCTTTGGGCTGAGCTACATCCCATCTACAGCCCTTTTTATGTTCTTAATTTTGAGATAGGGTCTTGTTAAGTGAGCCCCCAAGACTGGGCTTGGACTTGACACCCTCCTGCCTTGGCATCCTGGGATGATAGATGGGCACCACTGTACCCACCTTGGGTCTCTAGTTCCTCTTTGCTCCAAGAATTCTCCAACAGTATTTTTGGGTGCACCATTTGTTTATCCAAGATAACTTGTACAGTACAGTCCTAACCTTGCCCCCAAAGTCTGCCACAAGACATCTCGCTTTTATTGTTGTTTTCACATTGCTCCAGTATGTCAATAGTTTGGAATCAAAACCCACTATTCTATACAGAGGGCCCTGTTTCTAGTAGCAGCTTTTCCATGCACAAATATCATAATTTTTAATGCACACACACACACACACACTCCTCAGTCACTGAAAATTAAATGAATGCTGCAGTGTTTTCTTCTAAACGAACAGGAAATTGGCCTAAGGTCAGTATTGCTCTGCTTTTCCAGCCAGGTAGCTGCTAGCCACACATGGCTATATAAACTACAAGTAACTACAATGACATAAAATCAGAATCTCAGTCCTGGGTCACGTGAGCTCCACTGCAGTGCCCACTGGATGCCTCAGGGACGCACAGCTGGGGGGAGGGGGGACGGGACAGAGCTTCCCCAGGGCCAGGCCTACCTGCTGCATGCACGGAGACGGCGCAGGCCACCAGGGAGTAGCTGGTGTTCAGGAGCACCACCTGGTCTTTCTTGAGCTGGAAGGCAGGCTGGAAGGTAGGGAACGGGTAGACCACCTGGTACTTGGTATGCAGCATGAAGCCGTGTCGCAGGCACTGCGCGCTTGGGTCACCCGGGTGCGCCCGGCTGGCGTCCTGGCAGGCAGTGCAGCGGCCTGACGGTGGCACAGCCACAGTGCTGATGTAGATGTCACGGTGGTTCTCATCGCTCATCATCATCATGTTCATGAGCATGCCGTTGGGTGAGCGGGTGCTGGGGGCCAGCATAGGCCACTCAGTCTGGCGGGCCTCCCCAGCCCCACCCACCACCTCTACCCTCCTGTTCCCTGCCTCACTTGAAGCCAAAGACGATGACCTTGGAGGAGTCGCTGGGCCACTCACACACGGTCAGGTATAGGTCGCTATAGATCTCCTCGTCCTGGAAGAGCCGCACCTGCCGGACCTAAGCAGCACGTTCACAAGTTCAGAGTCAGAGGTCATGAGGGGCCAAGCCATTGGGGCACGCCCTGCCGTTCCCCAGCTCAGGCAGGCAGCATCCCTCACAGTGGGAAACAGAGGCCAGTCCCAAGCCAGTGCATAGTCAATGGGAGCCCCACAGGAAGAGTGGCCCTAAGGGGGACACGCTGGCTCTGAGACCTGTTCCCCTTGATGGAGCCCTGCACTGCTATGGGCCTGAGGGGGGAACAGAGGTAACAGCACCCAGCTGAGGTCAGGTAACAGGTCAAAACTAAAGCTAGGGTGGCAGTCTGTGTGGTTCTCAAAGAGCTGTCTGCTACTGAACACACAATGAGGACACCACAGACTTTTTGGGTGGGGGGCAGTGCTTGGGGTTGCACCAAGGGTCTTCACACTTGAACTCCATTCTCATCCCTTTTTTCTAATTTTATTTTGTGACCAGGTCTTGGTAACTCACTAATTTGTCCAAGCTGGGCTCAAACTTGCTATCCTCCTGCCTCAGCCTCCCAGATAGCACAGGCTTTGCAATGCTAACCTGAACCTAGTGAAACTGCTACTATTTCCCATGTGGAACCAGATGGGTACCCATCTGGCAATTTCATATGGTTCAGCCTAACATCCTGGGATATTCCACCCAGGAGAGGGCTTGAGGCTTATGGGACTGTGGCCTGGTCCTACCAACTTCAGCTTGCTGTGCACGTTGAACTCCCACCAGTAGAGGTGGTAGATGTAGAAGGAGAAGTCATCATCCCCGCTGCTGCTGGTGTAGGACAGCACATAGCGGCCACACTTGGAAAAGCCCAGGAAGATGTGCCTGGAAGATATGGGAAGGGCCTGGTCAGAGCAGTCCCCAGACCCCCGTGTCCCCACCCACCCACACAGTTGCCTGGCCTCACCCTGCGTAGAGGAAATCCTCATCTACGATGTTCTTGAGCGACACGCAGACCCTCGGCGGTAGCTTCCGGAAGAGGCGAGGCGAGAGCTGCCCGCTGATCTGGGAAGAGGTGGCTGGGCTCCTCAGGCATCCTGGGAGGCCACCTGCAGCTCCCAGGCCCTCACCACACAGAGGGTCAGCAGCACACGCCAGGCAGCCAGCCCACACACAAGCCAGTTCCCTGCCTACCACCATGGCCCCAATGGCTCCAGCTATGGCTGGAGAGGCAAATGGAACACACAGGAGACATGGATTCCAGGTAGACCACCCTCCACCAGCAACCCAGGCTCTGTAGCCTCAAGGTCCCTCCTGCCCAAACCCAGCATTGTCCCCCTCTCAGGAAATCCTAGCAGGCTCTTCAGAAACCCTAGCACATACTGGCCCACCTGAGTCTCTCCTAGAAAGTAACCAGGGGACACCATGCTATGAGTGTCCTTTATCCAGAGGAGGCTAGGATCAGGGCCACGTTCTCACCTGTCCTCAAACCCTAGCCTACAAGGGACCCCTTAGAGCAGCTCTGCCTTAGCTGGGACCCCATTGTGTCCCAGCCCATTCAAATCCTACCTAACTCTCCCTTTTCAACTGTCACTTTCCAACAGATTCCTACATCTCCAAAATGCCATCACAGCAGGATGTGTTCCTTCAGGGACAACTTGGGATATCAGAGCCACCTAAGTCTCACTACCTGTCAGACAGGGGAGATTGTCCTGTCTTGGATCTGATGGGAAACAGTCCTGTCCAGAGGGCTCTCTGAGGGGACAAGGCCACCAGTCCTTGGGGCATCCCAGTCTGAAGAGGACACAGCCCTGTCATCAGCGATCTCTGACTGATGGAAGAGACACAATCCTAAGCCAACCATCTGCCTGGCTGAGGCAGAGACTGACACCTCAGTAAGGTCTGCTCCGACGGTGGAGGCTCAGCCATGCCCTCACCAGGCTGTCGGCCTCACAGAGAAGGTTCGATCCCCGTCTAAGGAAAGTCTTGCTCCAGCTGCTGCAGGAGACTCCCATCAGTCGGGGAGACATCCGCGGGCTCTGGGGCTGATAGGGGAGGCGCTGCCTGGATCGGGGATGACCTGGCCCTACCCAGAGAGACACTTCCATTCAATGGAAGAGGAGGCCTGGGCAGAGGATCTCCCAGCTCAGGGGCCTTCGGAGAGGCCCGAGGCCGGTGGGCTTTGCAAAGGCGGCGGGAAGGCTGCATCGCTGAGGGGCAAGGGGAGCAGGGCTTTGAAAATTGGGTCCAAACGCGGATCACCACCCTCCTCCTGACCCCTCAGCGGCCTGGGGGTCCCTCACCTCCAGCCTTCTCCCTGGGGCGCCCCCCGCCTGTTCCCGCGGCCCCTCGCAGCCCAGCCCCGCCCTGCCCTCTCCCCAGCCCCCTTCCCGGGCCCCGCCCCCAACCCCTCACCCCGCGAACGCCCGCCCTCCCTCCTCCGCCTCCCGCGTCCCTCCTCCCACTCTCCCGGCGCGCTCCTCCCAGACTCCAGCCCTCACCTTGACCCGCTCCAACTGCTTGAGGACGTGCTCCCGCCGCCGTCCCGCTGCTCGCTTCCCCCCGGGTCCCCCGGGGCCGCCGCCGCCGCTCCCGGCCCCACTGTTCCGCTCCGATTTCGAGCTGGGCGCCATTTTCACCCCCTCCCTCCACTTCCGGAGCAACCGGCCCCTTCGCCCCACCCTCGCCACCTTCTGATTGGCTCTTTTTCGGGACGGCCGACAGCGGGTTGGGCGAAGGCCTGAGCACAGAACCGCTTCCCGCTACGCTTGTCCATCAAAGCTCTCACGACTCTTGATTGGTAGCAATGGTAACAGCCTCCGCAGTCTGTCGCCTTATTCCCGCCCAACATTGAAGATGAACCAATCATAAACTCCGTTTGCTGTTCTGGTCCCCAAATTTTTTACCCGATAGTCGAACATTCCTGTCTTTCGCAGCTTCGTCACGCCCTCCTGTGGCTGGTGGGTTTCCATGGAGACCGCAGGCGGTCCAGGCCTTGTGAGAGGGACGATGGAAACCTGTGGTCCAGAAGGGCCGGAATCACCATCCCAGAGTCCCAGCCAGGCCCGATGGGCCGTGGACCAAGGAGCATCCTTACGCAGCCAGGCCAGGCAAGGAAAGGGATTTGCAATAAATAATAATAATAGGTACAATATGATGATTTTTTTTGTGTGTGGACCGGGTTCAAACTCACAATCTTGCACTTGCCAGACAGACACTTGTGCCATGGAGCTATCTCCCCAGCCCCAATAATGATGATATTTAAAGGTATTCTAGCAAAGCATCTTTCAGATGGACAGGCTACTAAAAAAAGGAAAAAAGAAAGAAAAAACGATAGCCTCAGGACCGGCCAAATAGCTCAGCGGACTAAAGTGCCTGTTTAGGCAGAGCACAGGGGCTGGGGTTCGATCCCTCAGTTCTGTGCTGTCCCCGCCTGCCCCACCCCCTGGGCGACAGTGATTGAGACTGGGCATGGTGGCACGCACCTGTAATCCTAGCACTTGGGAGGCTGAAAAGAGGACAACCGTTACAAATCGGATCTACGTAGTGAGACCCTATAGACCCTGTACCAAAAAAAAAAAAAAAAGCCCACTAGCATCAGTCAGGTATCGCTCTGAGTTTACATAGTTTATATGCAGCTCCCTACTCTGCCTATTATACTGATGGTGGGAATAAAAACTGTTGGCTTTCGCGTGTCCATGTGCGTGGCAGTCTTGAATACAGGGCCTTTAGTTTACATGTGAAACTGAAGTTTCAACTGCAGCTCTTCTCAAGATGCGACGCTTGCATATCAAAGATGCTGCTGACGGACGGTGTGGTGTTCAGCGGGTCTAGGCTTTCATCCCGTTCAGAGAATTGGACAGGGTCAAATGATGGACATAATAGTTCAACGTTTATTAAATAAACGAAGAGGCAAAGAAAACAAAAGAGAGAAGAAAAGATGTGCCCTGCACACAGGACAGACCGTCAGAAGGACAAGAGGCTATTAGCAGGAAGGCTCTACAGCCGTCTTTTACATCATCACTTGATTGAGGATTTTGCTGCTGCTCCATGCTTGCATCTAGGCAAAGTGTTGGGCGCTCTCGGAATTGAGAAGTCACACCCAGTTGCCTAGTCATGATTGGGTGTAATTTAACAGCTCTTCATGATTGACAGGTCAACATGATTTGCCATCTCCTAATCTCCTGCTTCAATGCCCGCACTTACCACAACCTACCCTCTCCTCTATTTCCCTCTCTCTTCTAGCCTTGTGTATTCATTCCCTCAATGATATTAACTGAGCACATACTCTGCATTGGGGACTGGCAACACAGGGGACAGGCAGATAAGCAACAAAACAAAACACAAGTTTCTGGATCTGATTTTTAAAATTTGTATTAGTACATGTTTGGAGCCCAGGTTTCTTTGTTGAATTCCAGGTAGAGTTGGAGAAGGGACATAGATGGAGGGCAGCTGGAAAGGAGTTCTGTGCAGGCAGAGTGGGGGAATAGCCCATGAATGACAAAAGTGTAAGGGAGGCCAGGGTGCTATGGGTGAGAGACATATAGAAGATTTCATCTTTGTGCAAAGATGAGAACGCACTTACTGAAACAAAGGTGACTGTGACGGCACTGGGCAGCACAGCATCCTGCTGTACGTGGGCTCCTCACTGACACAAGCGCTATCAGCCAGCCCATGGCTGGAGCAGGGCCAGTGCAGGAATGAGCAAGAGCAGGATGAGTGAAGAGACCCAGGGCCGCGGCAGAATGGTACAGAGCAACTTATCACCTAAGACCCTGGCTCCATTCCCAGCAGCAGAAGGTTAAGAAAAAAAAATCACAGGATGTAATGGTGCACACGTGTAATCCCAGCACTCTGGGAGGGGCAGAGGCAGCAGAACATCAAGTTCAAGTCCAGCCTAGGGCAACTATGCAGCTGAGGAAGACTGTCTCAAAGTTTAAAAAGGGCAGGGGCTATATCTCAGTATGAGAGTATGAGGCCTAGGTTTGATCCCCAATACTGGAAAAATAAGAAAAGCAAAAGAAGTACAGAGAAAGAGAGAGAGAGGGAGAGAGAGAGAGGGAGAGAGCGAGAGAGAGAGAGGAGGAAGGAGGAAGAGGAAGGAGGAGGAAGGAGGAGGAGGAAGGAGGAGGAGGAAGGAGGAGGAGGAAGGAGGAGGAGAAAGAATTTAGCGATCTCATAGGTAAGTAAGGCACTTAGATTTTACTCTTATGTATAAAGGGAAGTTTTTTTTTTTTTCATTTATGTATTTGGTACAGGATCTCACTATGCAGCTTGGACTCATAATGATCCTCCTGTTTCAGCCTCCCCAGCTCTGGAATTACAGGCATGCACCACCACTCCTGGTCTTTGTGGCTAGCTTAGCACAGCCAGCATTCTGGGACCAGCATGGCATGTAGTACTGCATGCCATGGGGATCAAATCTGGGTCCTTGCATTTCCCAGGCAGGTCCTTAGACTGCTGAACTATCTCTGAGGCCTCGTGATAAAACTTTAAGGATTTTATCTCTTCTATTAAATTGCCTCTTCCAAAACATGAGTAGTTTCTGTAATCCCAGCACTTGGGAGGCTGAGGCAGGAGGATCATTGGAAGTCCGAGACCAGCTTGGGCTACAAAAGTGAGCCCAAGGCCACCCTGAACTGTATAGGGAGACCCTGCCTGAAAACACACATACACACACACACACACACACACACACACACACACAATTAGTAGTTAGTGAGAGATTTTAAACATATGTCAACCAATTGTTTGATATTTGGTATCATGGATCAGTATGATCATGGACAGCTGTGATGTGATTTTCTCTTATTTTTTTAAAAGAATTATTTTATTTTATTCTTGTTTCAGAACTTTTGTTTGTTTACTTATTTATTTTTATGGCTGGCTCAGCCTGCCCTGAGGGCAGGGCTGGCGCAGCATGTAGTGCAGGGGATTGAACCACGGTCCCTGCAGCAGCCCAAGCTTTCCTAAGCAGGCGCTTTAGACCACTGAGCCATCCTGCCAGGCCCTGTGATTTTCTCCTTTTTTTTTTTTTGCCTCTTTGAGACAGGGTCTCACTGTGCAGTTCAGGCTAGCCTTGAGCTCACTTTTGTAGCCCAGGCTGGTCTCAAACTCACACCGATCCTCCTGCCTCAGCCTCCCAAGTGCTGGGATTGCAGGCATGAGTCACCACGCCCGGCTACCGTGATTTTCTCTTATTCTGTCCCCAAAACCTACAAATCAAATTGACCTCTCTCTGGGGACAACCCACTCTGGCCCTCTCCTGTCCCTCTCAGACATGAGCTTTCTTTCCCCTAATAATATATTCTGCTCATAAAAAAAAAAAATCGATCTCTCTCTCTCTCTCTAGTTTTTTGTTTGCTTTGAGACAGGGTCTCACTGCAGTTCAGACAGGCCTTAAGCTGAATTTGTAGCCTAGGTTGGTCTTGAACTCATTTTGTAGCCCAGGCTGGCTTGAACTCATGGCTATCCTCCTGCTTCAGCCTCTTGAATGACAGGCTTACAGGCATGTGCTGGCTCAAATTAACCTTTTTTTTTCTTCTTTTCTTTTCGTGCTACCAGGGATCAAACTTGGGCTCTTGGGCTTGTCACAGGGGCGCTTTTGCCCCTGAACAGTCACACCAGCCCAGCTCAGAATAGCACAGAGAAAACTACAGGTTTGATCCCATTTTGAAGACATTCTATAAAAGACATGAGCAATGTGTTTCCAATGTGTCAAAGTCATGAGAAATAAGGAAAAACACAGAAACTGTCATCAATCACAAAAAAGTAAGAAAATACAACAGTGGGGCAATGTCCTGCCTGAGACCCCGGATCAGAACAAGGACATCAGAAGGAAATGTAGTGAGACTAAACTGAAGTGACAGGCCTGGCGGCATATGTCTGCAGCTGCAGCACTCGGGAGGCCAAGGCAGCAGGATTGCCATGAGTTGAAGACCAACCCCAGTTACATAGAGTGTTCAAGGACAGACTGAACTATATAGCAAGACCCTGTCTCCAAAACCAAAACAAAGCCAGGCGTGGTGGCGCATGCCTGTAATCCCAGCACTCGGGAGGCTGAGGCAGGAGGATCGGTGCCAGTTCGAGACCAGCCTGGGCTACAAAAGTGAACTCAAGGCCAGCCTGAACTGCACAGTGAGACCCTGTCTCAAAAAGACAAAAGAAAAAAAAAAAAAAGAACAGCAACAACAACAAAAAAAACCCCCCACAATTCCAGATATGGTGGTGGTAGCTGGCATTCTCTGTCCTATTTTGTGTTAACATGTTTTATATGTCTGGGGCTGTGGAGGTAGCTCCATGACACCAGTGCCTTCCTGGCAAGTGCAAGGTCATGAGTTTGAACCCGGTCCCACAAAATAAATAAATAAATAAATAATATATATACATATATGTACATATATACATATATATATATATATATATATATATATATATATAACATATATGTATTCCTATAAAGACTGGGTGGCCTTCTTTTTTTTTTGGCTTTTTATACAGGGTCTCACTATGAAGTTCAGGCTGGCCTTGAGCTCACTTCTGTAGCCCAGGATAGTCTCAAACTTGCAACAATCCTCCTGCCTCAGCCTGCCGAGTGCTGGTATTACCAGTGTGCACCACCACACCTGGCTTGGCTGGGTGACTTAATAAAAGAAATGGGGTACAGCATTAGCTCAGGGTTCTAAGAGCCCAGGGCCAGCCCTGCTCCCCGGCAGAGTCCCTTGGAGGTCAAGGCCTGCTGGCAGTGTGAGACAGGCCTGAGCACATGAGCACACTGCTCTCAGTGTCTCCTCAGAAGGCTGCTTGCCCCTTCCTGGCTTCTCCTGATCCTCACCACCTGAAGACTGCACCTCGTACACCTTCAGCTGGACTCAGTCCCTGCCCTTTTCCTACGTCACAATAGGGATTAAATTTCGACACGTGAAGTTTTGGGAAACAGTCAAACTGCATCCAAACCACAGTATGGAACCAAGTATGTAATTCTTTGTTTTTCTCTGCTTTTTTGGTGGGGGGAGTGACAGCACTAAGGATTCAACCCAACGCCTTTGTGCTGAGCTCCACAGATCCCCAGCCTTGCTTTCATTTTTTAATGAAGATAGTATCTCACCAAGTCATTAAGTTGCTCAGGCTGGGTTTGAACTGACAACCCCGCCATCTCAACTGCTAGAGTGTGGTACTAGCAGGCATGCCCCACCACCCCTGGCTTCCCTGTGCGTTTCATCCTCTGCTGACTGAGAGAGGGGACAACCATGTAACAAGAATGAGGAGATGAAGGGACGCATCCACAGGCCAAGGCACACCCAGGAGCCGGCAGCCAACTGCTTGAGTTTGGCTCTTGAATGTCCCCTAAGGCTTTGAGCTGTGTGAGCAAATACCCATAGAAAGCAACAGGGGGCCAAGCATGGTGGCACACACCTGTAATCCCAGCACTTGGGAGGCTGAGGCAGGAGGATCAGTTCAAGTTCAAGACTAGCCTGTGCTACAAAAGTGAGCTCAAGCAGCCTGAACTGCAGAGCAAGACTCTGCCTCAAAGAGACAACAGCAACAAAAAGCAACAGAGAACAGGAGGGGTTGATTTTGCCTCATGGTTTCAAAGGTCTCGTCCATGGCTGGTTGGTTCCACGGTTGGGACCTGAGGGAGGCTGACACAGGGGTCCAGACATGTGGGAAGGGAATCTGCTCACCTGTGGGTACTCAGAAAGTGGAAAGAGAGGGAAAGAGGAGCATAGAAAGGTGTTGGGGACCAGAGCTCGCCCCCATCTTGCCCCCCAGATGGCTCTCCTCGCCTCCCAATGGTGCCACTAAATTATGACCTCACCAATGGCTCTGCGCTCTGAGAAAGTCCCCACACCCCAGAGTCCACTCCCCTGAGGAGCCCTACTCAGCAGGGAGCCAGCCCTTGATACACGAGTCTCTGCGGGACACTTCCTATCTAAACTGTATCCAAATATTTGGTCCTGAACCTAGCATAATGGCACACAGCTGTAATCTCAGTGCTCAGGATGCTGAGACAGGAATATCACTGCTAATTCAAGGCTGCATAGAAAGACCTTGTCTCAAAACAAAACAAATTCGGGCCTGGCAGGATGGCTCAGTGGTCTAAAGCGCCTGCTTGGGAAAGCTTGGGCGGCTTCAGGGACTGCGGTTCGATCCCCGGCACCACATGCTGCGCCAGTCCTGCCCTCGGGGCGAGCTGAGCCGGCCATAAAAATGAGTGAATAAATAAATAAAGGTTCTGAAACAAGAAAAAAATAAATAAATAAAAATTAAAAAAAAAAAAAATTAAAGACCTGGTCCTGAAGGTGGGGCTATTGGCAGCTGGTGGAACTTTTCAGGCTGGTGTCCGTTGTGTGTGTGAGCTCCTTAGATCAGCGTAGCTGCACTGGCAGGAGAGCTCTGCATGCTAAGCGCCTGCTTAAGCAAGCGCAGGGACCAGGGTTCAATCCCCAGCCCCAGAGGCTGCCCAGCCCCAATCCCAGGTGTGCTGAGCTGCCCGAGAGACCAGGCATGGAGGCATATATCTGCAAGCCCAGTGTTGGGGAGGCTGAAAACAGGAGAATCACAAGTGCTGTGTAGTGAGATCCTGTTCTAACTATGCTAAAAAAGAAAAGGAAAGCAAAGCAAAACAAAACAAAAAAAAAATGTATAGCTACCCTGGAAGGGAACAGTGGGGCCCCACTCCTTCCTCTTTCTCTCTTATGCTTCTGGGCCACAGGGGAGCTGTTCCCCTTCTCTCAGATGTCCTCCCCATGGTCAGCTGGCTGCTACAGACCCAGACCACGGGACCTAGCTGATCGCGTTGCACCCTCCAAATCTATGAGCCAAGAAGCTCTCTCCTCTTTTTCTTTCTTTTCCCCCTCCTCCTCCTC
>PVJA010027906.1:0-28099 GCA_004027025.1 Myocastor coypus
TTGTCTTTTTGATATGTACTACTCCTGGTGTAAACTCAGTTACTGTCATTCTCTCAAGAATAGTACTTGAAAATAAGAGACTGGGCCAAAAACCATATTCTTGACAGGCTAAAATTTTGTATTTCCTTGAATTTCCAAATATCTGTGTCAATATTGTGTAACTGCTTATATCACATTGTATGGAAAGTTATTAGAATATCAATGATGGTCAGAAAATATCATTTCCAAGCTAAGTCAAAGACATTTGATACTCAGAAAGGCAGTGATGATAAATCTAGTAACTATGTTATAGAATAATAGTATCACAAACATTTTCTGCTGGAGGGTTTTGAGAATGTAAGTTAACAGACCTACAGTTGGAGAAAAAGAAGGGCTATAAGGATAGCCAATATTTTGGCCCTAGCCCTTCAAGGTCAATAAGACCCAGGATATAAGAGAACCTGTGCTGTAATATCCTATAACTCAGAGGTGTCCCAAATTTCCTGGTCAAGGAGATTATGGGACCTCAATGGAAAGAGATGAATGAACTGCAGTGCGTCTAAGGAGAGTCACCCAGAGAAAAACATTCTCTCAGGCTTTCACAGAAAGCAAAATGGCCAAGCATTGTCAGTGACTCGTCCCAAAGGTTAACACTAACAACAGTTCTACAAAGTACTGTCTTTTGTCTCAAATTTAATCCTGAGGAGATTTGACCCTGAAAGATACAAAAAAAAAAAAAAATGAATGTTTAATTATACAGGTCTTGCTTTGACTTGCCCTTGACCACCCAGCATGAAAAAAAAAATCCTTAATTACAATGCATGGAACACAGCTAGATTGGTGAGATGAGCTTTAGGAGGCTTAGATTCAATAGCCTCCAACATCACAAGCTTCATTGGTGGCACACTGCAATTGCAAAACCTTTGACTATATATGTATCTGCTTCCTCTTATTCCAAAGAGACGAATATTATTTCCTTTTTTTTTTTCTTTCTTTTTTTTTTCTATGCAACATCAATAGTGAGGTGGGTCATGGCCACACACTGCACTCTATAGAATGATTGTGAGGAGAATATGCAATATGTCAACTTTCAAAGAAAAGAAGGGGGAAAAGAAAAAAAAAATGTAATGTGGATTTAGAAAGGTTAATGTTTAATTGTTTGATCAATCTTATATACTTATATGTATTAATCTAAACTGATCTGATGATGAAAATATGTAATATATCCATTGTTAAATTTAAACACTAAAAAAATTGAAAAAAAATACTGTCTCAGTTACTCTTCTCTTATTGCTGGGAAAAATACTTGATGTCTAAAATAAAGGAGGGATAAGTCTGTTTGTTTTTTTTTTAACTTACATTTACTGGAACTTTTAGTCCATACTCAGCTGAATACAAGGCAATGTGGCACATGGCAAAGAGCAGCTTTTTATGGTGGCTGCAAAGAGCAGACAGCAAAATGGAGGAGTATTGATAACAATGGCTACAGAGAGGAAATATCCTTTAAGTTGCATTCAGGCTATCCACCCCAGGCTAACTGTAGTACTCACACCCATAATCTCAGCACCACTCACACACATAGTCCCAGTGTACCTTGAGTTAATCACAAAGTCTGGAAGTCAACACTACGACTAACATGAGGCTTAGGGGGGGACGACTATACCCAAACGAAAACATTAATTGAAAAAAGGAAATTAATATTCCAAAATCTCTTTCCTTCCCTTTTCATTGAGAAAAGTAGTTTAAACCATGCTACCCATGTGTCTAACATAATCCTTTACAAGGAATCATCATTACTGTGAACCACTCATAATTCCAGGTCAATAGTTTCTCCTTTGTTACAAATGTGTGGGGATTTCATATTTCAGTACTCTATGAGTTACAGTGATATTTGTGTTTTTTTTTTTTTTTTTTTTTTTGGTCTTTTTGAGACAGGGTCTTGCTATGCATTTCAGGCTGGCCTTGAGCTCACTTTTGTAGCCCAGGCTGGTCTCGAACTCATATCAATCCTCCTGCCTCAGCCTCCTAAGTGCTGGGATTACAGGCGTGAGCCACCACGCCCGGCTTGTGTTTTGTTTTATTTCCATTATGTTAGCATTCATTTAACCCCAAACACAAAAATATGTATATATACTTTTACATATGGCAAAACTGAATGAAACTGAGGATGAACTTTTAGACTTTAAAGACATCATTGCAAATAAGGATCAGGAAAAAAAAAACTGAAAATCAAGGGACTAGAAAATAATAATTGAATATTATTAAGATGACACAAAGTTGAACAGTATAAGATCAACAGATGTCAATGACAAATGAGTGAATGCGAATGACATTAAGAGACTATTTACAGAAGAAAGAGCAGAATAGTTTCCAAGCATAGGGAATGAATATGACAAAGACATAAGGTTTTTTTTCTTTTTTGTTACACATTAAATAAAATTGATCACTACCTGGCCAAAGTCATCAAAAAATTATATATACAACTCAAATTGAATTAATAAGAAATGAAAATGTTGAAATTACTAGAGGGCCTAGTACATTCAGAACTTCATCAATACCTCCATTGAAAATCTATATTCTCACAAGATGGAAAACTAAGAAGAAATGGGGAGATTCCTAGGTGAAGAAAAATTATGAAAAATTGAATGAAGATATAACAATTATGAATAACCCAATATCAGTGACTAAAATTGAAAATATAATAAAAAAGCTACCCACAAGAAATGCCCAGTTCCTGAGGTATTCACATCTAAATTTAGAAAGGAATTTGGAGTTTTAACCCAATACACCTTAAACTCTTCAATGAAATTGGAAAGGAAACAACACTTCCGAATTCATTTCTCTAGGCAAGAATTACACTGATACTAAACCAGAGAATGACCCAACCAAAAAAAAAAAAAAAAAAGGAAACATAGGTTAATCTCCCTCATGAACATATCTGCAAAAATCCTCAGTAAAATACATAAAAGAGTAATGAAGCAAATCATCAGGAAGATTATGCACCATGAACAAGTGACAGTTATCCCAGTGCTACTCAGACGGTTCAACATACACAAATCTATAAAAGTAATACACCATAACAACACAGTCAAAAACATAAGCACGTGATCATGTCTCAACTGATACAAAAAATATTTATGACAAAATCCAAAATTCTTTTGTGATAAAAAACTACAGAAAATTCAATTATATAGCCTATAACTCAATGTGATAAAATCCATCAATGACAAGCCAACAGCCAACACCATTCTAAATAGAGAAAAATTGAAAACTTTTACTTTGAAATCAGTTACAATTTAAGAATATCTACTGTCACCACTGTAATTTAATATAGTTCTAGCCAGAGAAACACTAGCTAAAGCAATTAGGCAAGAGAGAAAAATAAAAAAGATAGAAATGAAGAATTTAAACTATTATGATTCTTGCTGGGTGTGGTGGCGCATGCCTGTAATCCCAGAACTTGGGAGGCTGAGGCGGGAGGATCAGTGCGAGTTCGAGACCAGCCTGGGCTACCAAAGTGAGGTCAAGGCCAGCCTGAACTGCATAGCGAGACCCTGTCTCAAAAAGACAAAAAAAAAATAAAGTAAAAAAAATAAACTATTACGATTCTTAATTACCATGATACTATATATGGAAGACCCAAAACATCTAACCAAGAGACTTATAGAATTAATAACAGATACAGTAGTGTAGCAGGGTACAAAGTCAATAACCCAAATCAACAGCATTATTCTACATAAACAGGAAAGTCACTGAGACACAAATTAGGGAAATAATGCCTTCCACAACAGCATCCAAAAAATCAAAATTTCAAAGAAAGGAAAAACTTATACATTGAAAATTGCAGTACTCTGAAAAAGAGAGATTCAAGAGGATTTTTCAAAATGGAAAGATTCTCAGTTGAAGAGGACAGGAACAGTTATGCTTTATTTGTTTTATCTCCTCTTTTCAAAGGTTTGTACTTTCTTCTTAATTTCTTATATATTTCTTTGGATCTTTTCTTCCAATTGTGCATACATGTATCTAGTAATGTCAATAACTGGTTGGAAGGCAACACTATGTATTATAACAAATACTGTGAAGTGCAAAGAAAATAGAAAGGTATTCTTGCTTTTGCATAGAAAGCATCAACATTGAGAAAAAGACCCTATGCCTAAAATTATTATGCAGATTTAGTACAATCCTAATCAAAATAACATCAGCATAATGAGAGATCTAGAGAAAATGTTCCTAAAATTCATCACAAATGAAGTGCTAAGTAAAATAACAAAAGCAATACTGTGTAAAAAAGGAAAGACAGGGATTGTCACTACCACTGATTTGAAATTATACTACTGTGATAAAGTCTGCATCGCACTGACAAAAACAAAGACATGAGGATAAATGAACAGATTATAAGATTCAGACATAAGTACAAATACACTGAGCCACCTTGTTTTTGACAGAGGGGCCTAAAAGATTTATTAGAATAAAAACATCTTTAAAAAATGGTTTCAGATAAACTGGCTCTCCACATTCTGAAAATTTAAACTAGGTCAGTATTTATCACCATTCATTAACTGATGAACAAAATGCAAACTGCATGAGAAATACTTAAAAAGTTAACTGTTTGCTCATTGTATTGAGAAATTTCTTTACATTAAGAAAAATCAGCAGCAGAATTAAAAAACAACCTAATAATTGAGAAAAAATTCTTAATCATGTCTCAGACAAAGTACTGTTATGTGCCATATGTAAAGAACTAAAAAAAAAAGTTAGGTCTCCCAAATTCAAAGACCTCATCCAAAAAATGGATATCTAAGATGAAAACACACTTCGCAGAGGAAGAAAAACAGATAGCAAATAAATGCATGAAAAATCGTTCAACAGCACTGGTCATTTTAAAAATGCAAATTGAAATAGCACCGACATTCCATCTCACTTCTGAAGGAATGGCTATCATAGAGAAATCAACCAATAACAGATGCCTGAGTGGGTGTGGGGGAAGAAATTTAACCCCCTGGCTACTCTTGGTGGGAGTCAAGACTGGTATATCCTCTGTGGAAATCAGTGTAGTGACTTCTCATAAAAATAGGATTAAAATTCCCCTTTGACCCATTTATTTCCTTCTGGGCATTTTTTTTCCCAAGAAGAAATGAAAACATTATGCCATAGTAATTTATATGCACCCATATTTATAACACCATAATTTGTCACAGCTAAATCTTAGAAACAATTCAAATGCTGATCACCTGATTAATAAAAATTTGTGTCATATTTATAGAAAGGAGTATGCTACAGCTATAAAGAAAGGTAAATTTGAGACTTTTATAGGTAAATAGATGCAACTAAAGGCTATCATCAAAGTGAAATAAATCACATCCATGTATGTAAACATCATTTTATCTCCCTAGTGTAAAAACCTGCACAAGTGAAAACAGTCTGATAGGTAAAATAAATATAGTAAAAAGGAAAGAAATTAAACGTAATGAGTAAACAATTTAGAAGAGGAAAAAGAGAAAAGATAGGAGACGAGAGGAGAGAAACCATGTAAGTATATATACAAAGTCGTTAAGATAATTGCACTATTAATTTGTATTATCTTTGTAGGTAGCATTTAATGTTTAAAATGTTTTCTTTGGCAAATTTCATGTGCTAGCATCAATAATTGGAGCAACTACACTGAAGACAGTAGTGTGCACTATAGTAACCACTCTTAAATATCTTTTATCTTGTATTAAGTGTGTATCATTTCTAATGTCCTATTATTTTTATAGTCTTTTTAAAATAGCCTTTTAAAACTTAAAATAACAAAGTATTTCAAGATTTTTTTATGTGTTTCAGAGAAGGTCTCACTCTGCAGCTTAGAATCACAGTGATCTTGCTGTTTTCTTCCTGTCCAGTGCTGGGATTACAGGTGTGTGCCAGCATGCCCCATTTTAGTGACCAGCTCAGCATGCCCAATATAGGGCCAGTCCAGCATGTGGTGCCAGAGATTGAACTCCAGTCCCTGCATTTGCCTAAGCAGATGCTTAGCCCACTGAGCGATCTTACAAGCCCCTTCAAGGTTTGTATGAAAAAAGAATTAATGTTTCATATGTTTGATCAAACTTACACACAAATATCTGATAGTAAGATGAAATTTTATGATAACTATATGTAATATAACAACCATTGTTAGTTTCCCTAGTTTTTTTTTCTTTTTAAATTCTGTACCATTTTTACTTCTATATGATGTTTTGTTTTTCTCTTTGTTTTTTTTTTTTCTTTTATAAAGAACACAAAAAATCTATGTTAATTGGGCTGTGCTGTTGAAACTGATGATGAGACAGTATTTATATTCCTGAACTTCAAATAATGCAGCTGATTTGATTTTATAGTTATAAAATATTTAATCTTCTAGAAAAATTGTATATGGTAGAATAATGATGTGTTGTAATACTATCTACAGTTTACTTTTCTTTTTATTTTAATATTTATTTATTTATTATTTATTTGTTCTAACCCCATCACTCGAATTGGCCCTCTTGTCTTAGCCTCCCCAGGCTGGCATTATATCTGTGCACCACCCTTCCGAGTTTTGCTCACTATCACCGTGTGCCTGGAGTTCCAGGGCTTGTATGTCATGTGGTACCAGAGGTTGAACCTAGGTCCTTGAACTTGCCAGGTAAGTGCTTAGGCCATCAAACTATCTCCCCAGCCATAGAATTTGTTTGTCTTTCTCAGTATTCCTATAAAACTCTTCCATTTTGTCTTAAAACTAATAAGATTGTACTTATAATTAATAAGAAGACACAGGACTATGTGTACTTTATAACTTAAAATGCAACAAAAGCAAAAATATAAATTATGGGTATTATTGCATATTACAAAGAAGTAATGGATTGCTTTGAAGAAATTTAACTTAAAGTCCTAAAAGTTATTTTCTTAATGAGAAATGTTTGGGGAGGCAAAACATGAGCTTATTAATTTATGGATGCCTAGAAAAAGGATGATAAATCTCTCTCACCAAATCATGTTCATTAAAATTGTCAGTTTTTAATATTTATTGTTTATATAGACTCTCATTGAAAAATATTTTAAAACTTACACATTTTTTATTTTGCATACAGATGTGAATCCTCTCTTTAATTTTCTGGACTTGAATCTGAATCTTTTTTTTTCATTAAAGAATGTTACCTAGTATGATAGCCCAACACCCGAAAGGACTATTGATGAAATGATGATAGATCTGTTGGATAAGGTGAAAACCCAAAAAGAAGTGAAGGAATACTACAAAATTGATCTGGAATTCTCTTTCAGAAATTCCTCACAAATATGTGATACTGCTACTGCATCATGTGGTGTTTCAAAATATTATTTATAAGCCAGTTTTCTTTACATCTTCCAAGAGATCTCCCAGAGAAACCAGGCATGGTGACAATAATGCAGTAGTTTTAGTGCCTAGAAAACCAGAATTTTTTATGTCCAGATTCAAAGAGTTTTAGCTCCACAGGTTTCAGAAAGGCCTGCAGAGACAGAACTGTGTGCATCCTCGTTACAAAAGTTTACAATTGGTGTGAGTGAAGTGTTATAGGAAAGATAAAAGTCTTCACTTTCATCTATGAATTAGCATTTCTTTAATTAAGTGGTTTTCCAGCTCTAAGAATATAGTGCAGAAATGCCATCATGGAAATATTAATGAGTTGTAATAGCAAATTGGTTCAATGCATTGTTCTGAACAAACTATAATTTGAGAAGAGTACGAGTTTTGTGTTATAAGTTTTACTTTATTAATTTAATTTCTCTTTTTGAGACAGTGTCTCCTTATTTAGTTCAAGTTGGCCTTAGGTCACTTTGTAGCCCCTGCTTATTTCAAACTAGAAACACCTTCCTATCTTAACCTCCTGAGTACTAGAATTGCAGGTATGTGGCACTGTGCTGGGTGCCGGGATATAAGTGATACAAACACATGAGAATTATTGACAAAGTAAAATTTCTGCAGCTGTTTTAATTTTAAAGTAAGTCATTATTCAGTGTGATGGAGTTCACTCATATTGTGTTTTCAATTTTAAAGTGAGATATAGCCTGTTGATTCAATTAAATAGTTTGAGACAATTTGATCATGTCTATTTTGGCTATAAACATTTTCAAATGTATAAATAATGTCTACTATTATAGTTGATGCTCTACTTGACTACATTTTGAGTATATTTTTCTATATTTTTAAATGCCTTATATCTGAAAACAGTTTAATTTAATCTAAATAAGAGAAACTATGAACCAATTTCAATATGGCACTGTGTATGTATTTAATATATTTAATATATTATGTTCATATCAGCAAAACACAAAGAAGCTTAATTGTCAAGAAAAAGAAACAATGCCATAAAACAATCAAGGACCATTGAAATGTAGGCATATGAGCTCCAAAACAAATTTTAAAATCTAAAAAGAGTGTAGACATAATTGAGATAAACATGGGACTAGAAAATGGGAAATCTTTATAGAAGTAGTAGATCATAAATTCATATCTTTAAAAAATAGCTTTTACACAAATATAGTTGTATATAGCTTTAAAAATGAATTTTAAAACCCTTTAAAAACATTGAAAAAAGGATGGGATTGATTTATATAGGCAGAAGTGAGCTAAAAACATCATGTAAAGAAAAAGCAAAAGAAGCATAAGCAGAAGAACCAAATCACTAGTGGTTTTGCAAACACATATTTTATTCACTTTTTCACCACTGGAAGAAAAACTTGACTCTCACAATTTAGAAGAGGAGAGACTTATTTTGGCTCACAATATCCATCTATAGCTTACTGGTTCTAATACATAAAATAGTTTTGGGACGTGTAGGAAGCCAGGAAATTGATCAAGTGTGTCGATAAGTGGGACTAGGCATCAGTGCCTGAAGCAAACAAGCTACCGCAGTGCTGAGAAAAACATCCTGTCTGATTCAGACAAGCTATTAGTTGCTAGGCAACCTTGTGTTGTGTGATACAAACTTTGTAAAAGTATAAATAAAGGATCATTTTTTTTGTGTGTGGGTTTAGTTAGTCTTGCTCACCAGGCCGGCTGGTGACCACCTAGCCCAGCTTTTGATCTTCTTGTTAATCTTTTTCATTCCTACTTTCATGTCTCGCTGGGACAGAACTGTTCGCGGTAAGACCAATGGATCCCTACAAAATAGCATGACTGAAACCATGGTACAAGGTCATGTGAGATAGCTCAGTGGAGGGCTCGCTTCGGCAGCACATATACTAAAATTGGAACGATACAGATTAGCATGGCCCCTGCACAAGGATGACACGTAAATTCGTGAAGCGTTCCATATTTTTTTCTTCTTAGCAACATCAATAGGGAGGTGGGTCATGCCCACACACTGTACTCTGTAGAACGATTTTGAGGACAATATGCAATATGTCAACTTTCAAAAAAAGAAAGGCGAAAAGAAAAAAAATGTAATGTTGATTGAATGTGTTAATGTTTAATTGTTTGATCAATCTTATATACCTATATGTATTAATCTAAACTGATATGATGATGAAAACATGTAATATAACCATTGTTAAATTTAAATAATACAAATATTAAATAAAAAAGAGATAGCTCAGTGGAATAAGTGCCTTCCTCACAAGTCCAAGGTCCTGAGTTCAATCCCTGGTTCCACCAAAAACAAAATCATGATAAAAGTAATAAGATCACCCTTATAAGGGAAAAATAATCTTAGGATGTTAGGTGTCATATGTGCAAACTATTTTTGTGCTCACATTGAGGAATGATGTCACAAATCAAAGGAGGAATTGAGAATACTGTACTAAAAATGATAAGAGATACTAAGTGACCACTGAAGTCCTACTGCATGCTAATTTCTATAGCAAAATCACTGCAGGATTGTAATGTAGATTGAACTAAAAATCAGAGTAAAGGCTTAAGATAATATTGATCCAATGTGGAAATAGTCACATAGAAAGTGTATATGTAAAAAAAAAAAAAAAACATTCTAGAAAGGGAAAGGAACACGGGTCCAGATGGTCTGGTCATTAAATTATGTCTCTGATGTGTATATTCTAATTACAGTATAATCTCAATCTCCTCTTTATTTCATAGGCCTGGTATCTTAGTTTCTCTTCCCATCACTGGGGCACACATCCAACATCCACAAATTAAAGGAGGAAAGATTTATTTTAGCTCAGAGTTTATAGACACTACATTAAACAACCAGCTGGCTCCAAGGCAGGAAAGCACAGAATAGAGGCTTGGCAAAGAAGAAACAGTTCATGTAAGGTAGGTAATATTGACAGTTCTTTTTTATTGTACACACGGTACTGACTTTTTTGGGTGATACCGCCTACACTCAGGGTGGGCCTGCTCAACATCCACAACTAGAATGCTAATAAACAATTCAGTGGACTAAGATATTTATTATACACCATTTATTCCTCTTCATATGGCCTAGGTCCAGCCTCGCACTAAAGATCCACCAATGAGTGTATTATATTTTATAAGAGCAACTAGATAGAAGCCATAAATTTCAACCCCACACCTACCCTCCAAAATACTCATGCATGTACATTCATATACAATGCATTTAGTCCATATCAAAGAATCGGCAAAATCATTGCTTAAAAGCCCAATACCAAATTTTCTGAGATTTAAACCGCTGCAGAAATGAAGAATTGGCACGAGTGAGATAGCTCAGCAGACTAAGTACTTGCTTTGGAAAATATAAGAAGCAGTGTTCAATTCCTGATCCTACATGCCCTGCCAACCCCACCCCAGGGTGTTTTCTGCTGGTTACGGAGAATTGGCATGGTGGAACATGCTTCTAATCCTGGTGCTGCAGAGGCTGAAAACAGGAAGATCACCATGAATCAGATCTGTGTAGTGAGACCCTATACTACATACACAAATGAAAACGAAAAAGAAAGATTAACATTTCTACTATGCAATAACAAAAGATACATATTTTAATAACAATATAAAAATAAATGGGATCAATGCGAGAACAAAATTCTAGAAGAGAAATATAAAATCATTTATTTTCATGTCCATCCTCTGAGTTCATTTGTGCAATGTGTGAAGGTGATGGAGGCTCTGCCTCAATGGCATAGTCAATCATGTCCTCCTCATGGCTTCTCTCTTGGGTTTGCTTTGATCATTTTTTGAAAGTTTCCTCATATTATTTACATAGCAGAGTTCTTTATATGTTTAGAGTATATACCCTGTACACTTGTTTCATACATCTTACATAATTAGACTAATGCACCTATGAATATAGATCTATTAAGTTCCCAAAAATTTCCAAAAGCCACAAACTAGGATATATGAAATGTGGGGCAACATTTGTATTTAAAGCATAACATTTAGTTCCTACCACCGAGAAGGCTTATGTCTATCTTACTATTCAAAATGTATTTAGGCAATTTGAGTCATCATATTCCGACACTTATATCATTGCTGGAAAGTCCAAGACCTCCTCTTGAGCTTGAAAACAGTCACTTAAATATGAATCTCTGTAAGAACAGAAACAAAAGTTAAATTCTTGCAACATACAGTTACTCAGGTTAAATATTTCTATACCAAAAGGGAGAGTAAAAAGGAGTTATACCAAATTAATATTAAAAGCTTGCAGATAAATCCCCTCAGGATTTACCTTGAAACCACATAAAGCATTTTGCAGACTTTTGTCAGTGTCAGCCATCTGGATGAGTCATGGCTATTGCTTGACCAATTTGCTCTCTGTGAAAGCCTAAGAGAATGTTTTCTCTGTAGGTGAATCTCGTTAGGCACCCTTTACACTGTCAATCCCTTTCCTCTATGGCCCCATAATCTACTTAAACAGAAAATTTGGGAATCCACTCAGTTATAGGTTGTTATAGTATAGTTTTGCTCATGTCCTGAGTCCTCAC
Source organism: Myocastor coypus (assembly GCA_004027025.1). Taxonomy (NCBI): domain Eukaryota; kingdom Metazoa; phylum Chordata; class Mammalia; order Rodentia; family Myocastoridae; genus Myocastor; species Myocastor coypus. Next base: position 11,854 of record PVJA010027906.1, read on the forward strand.
TGATGTAGAGGAGCTAGGGCCAAAACGTTGGCTACCTTTTCCCCTTCTTTTACTCTAACTTACTCTTAACTATCTCGTGGAAAAGTTTAAGCCTAATTAATATGCTGAGCTGTAAAATACTCAAGGCAACAGCTTCTGACTTTGCCAGTTCTGCTGATAACCCACTACTATTATGCACTATTAGACTATATATACAAACACCTTCTCTTAGTTCAATGAGAAGAAAAATTTGTACTAATAGTGTTATCATGTCTGTATCTTTTACTCTGAGCAACTACTTTGAAGACAAATATTGTGGCTGTCCTACTAATGTGTTTTGAAACTTTGTCATCGTTATTTATTTCTTATTAAAATTAATAAAATTTTAGAAAGCCTGCTGAAGAACATTCAATCATGCTGCTTGATATCTGGACCTGGAACAAGTTAAGGTGAGATATGAGCTTCAATTGTGTAACCTCAATCCTATGCCTTGCAGTATGTAACACACATAGTTTGTTTCTTGGTCTATTTTCACACACTGCCCACACATTTCCTCAACAAACAACCCATGTTCTATGTGCCATCGAATTTCTGAAGTATGTATGGAACTCTTGACTGCACTCTAAATATTCACAGGCTGTCCTAAGTCTTTTTTCCTGCCTGCCCATCGTTCCTTTGTAATCATAATAGAAACATCTATTAAAACATAACTTTTGCACTATGTATGTATATAAAACCAGGGACTTGTGGATGATGCCAGTCTTTGCCACAGGCTTGAGCAGTAAATAACCCTTTTATCATGACTATAGAGGCTTCAGAGTGCCTGACTATCTGAGGATTTTGAGATTAATACTGAGAAACTACATTCTGCTCCGGTCTTCTTGAACATCAGGCACAAAGACTCTTCTGCCAAACAGTACTTTACAATTTTGCAGCTTCAGCATGTAATGGGTGGGGTCTGGCTGATTTTCTGAGATTCATTCAGGCCATTATTCTTATTATTCTGAACCAAAACACTGCGACTTTTTGAAATGCTGATTTTTTTTTCCAGCCACAGTGTCCCACTTTGGCCAAATTTTGCAGGTGTTTCTTTTCTGCTGAAACTGCAAATATTTCATGTCTGGAATTTGCTTCTGATTACAGCTTGTAGCTGAAGAAAATGCAGCCAAACCCATTACTCAGGCTACGTGTTGGTGTGTTTTGAAAATTCCTGTACAAGGAGCAATGAGATAGCTTAGTAGTCTAAAATGCCTGCTTAGGTAAGTGCAGACAAGCTCAGGGACCGAGGTTCGATCATCAGCACCATCTATTGCACCAACCCTGCCCCAGGGTGGGCTGAGCCAGCCACAAAAGAAGAAAGAAAAATCTTATACTTTTTTTGTTCTTTGTAAGTTGATTCTTCCAAAGAACAGCATGAAAATATCCATTGGTCCATATTTTGAAAATATTTCACATTATTTGATATTTAAACTATCACCAAATTGGTGAGTATAAGTTATTTGACTTTAGATAAATTTTATTTCACTGATCACTAATTAGATTAGGTATAGTGTATATTTGTACAGGCATTTTTTTGTACGTTTTTGGTAGATTGACAGAAATTTTCTTGTTGATATATTGAAGATATTTTGGTGTTCAGAGTAATACTTATTTGTATATTTTATGGAATACAAACATTTTCACAGATTTTCTTTTACTTTAAACTTCATGTATCTTTAACCAATATGTTTTTGTGTTTTCAGATTGACACTTAAATTTTGATGAAGGCTATCTGTACCTCAACACTGTAAAGGTATTTAGTCTCATTGCTACCCAATCTCCATCTTTGGTCAGATCTGTGACAAATTAGCTTCTCTTAGAAGAAGGAATCCCACTGTGAAGTGCACATGAGAAGCATATATTATGAGAATCTAATAACTGATGTTCTGAGGTGGAGATAAAACATAACAGATGCTTAAATACAAGAGACTATAGTAAATCAATAACTTGCACTCATACCAAAACACTATCAGTGAGTGTTAAATAACAATTGGGCTGCAACTGGGAGCAAGCTTTCAGTAAGAATGCAACACTTACTTTAGCTCACTCATGGTCCACACATTATTTTATATACCACTTCTATCTGTGTCCTATGGGGACTCATTTGTGTTTTGGTGTACTCCACGGAGGAACAGCAGCAGGAATGAGGAAAAATAGACTAGAAGACAAGAGTGGAGTCAGGTGGTGACCAGTTCCTGACTGGTAAAGGACCACAGAAAAACAGTAGGGACATTTATACCTTTACAAAGTTAGTATCAGGAGACAAAGTTTGTGTAGTGATTAATAGCCAAAATTAAGCAGACAAGATATTTTCTCAAAAGTGGAGTAGTTTGACTGTTTCAGGCACACTGCTCTAGTCTAGCCCTCCCACATGAATAATTTCCAGCTTCAGCTACTCCCAACATCGCTCCATTTACTTCTTTGTTGTGTGAATGATGGACATTACATTGCTATTTTACATGCTGTGTTTGGAGAACTCTGCAGAAGACTTTTTCAGTTTGGAAGCCAGTGCAAATACTTTGGAGACCTGTATAGCAATTTAACCCTAATAATCCATAACAATAATGAATTACAGGTACAGCTGGCAATTGCCAGGAATTTTCAGTCGACTGAATTTTTTTTTTACAACTAGCATGTTATTATATCATTTCTTTATGACATCTCATTTTTTATGTCAATTTCCTCTGGGATGATTAAGTCGAAATTAAATTGAGAACTGTATTAATCACTTTAAACTTTTTGCCATCTATCATATTACTTAAATCTCCTTAATAATTACCTTCCAACTAAGTACACCAACTCTTAGTTCTTCTGTCAATGTCAGTCATCTAGCTGATTCACAGCAAATGCTCTGCCAAATTGATTTTGTGAACACTGGAGAGTTTTTTTTTTTTTAATTTGACTCTTCTTAGGCACACTGTACTTCACAGAATCACTTTCCTCTGTGGCCCTTAGTCTCCCTGATCAGCAAAGTAGGGACTCAACTCAGTTACAGAATGTCACATTAGATGTTTTCTTATGTCCTATGTTCTCATTGACCTTGGAAGCCTAAGGACAAAATATTGGCTATCTGCTTAGCTCAGTCTATTACGAATATTTGATACCCCAACCTCAGTTTTTAAACATCTCAAAGACAAGCTGAGTGACATTACCCTATAATGGAGGCAGTAAGCTTAACAATACTATCTTATCTGAATATCAAGCACATTAGAATGTAAAATGAAAAACAAAGAAAAGAAAAAAAAAGGAAAGGTACTGGGTAGAGAGCTCAGTAGAATACGTGCTTGCTGGGCAAATGCAAGGTCCTGAGTTCAATCCTCAGTTCTACCAAAAAAAAAAGAATGTAAAATAAAGCTGGTATTTTCTAACCATTTTGTGTAGTCTAATGCATAAATTCTTACAGAATGCTAACAATTACATAATTTTATCTAGGAATATAGAAATCTATGTCATACCTAAGTCTACAGTGAGAAAATCATCACAATAGTTTCTGAACACACATAATTTTTCATTTTAACATCAAAACCATTTTAACCAATTAGATCTATTACATAAGAAGCTGGCATCTAAACAGATACCCTTTAATGGGATATGCATGTCTACTTTTTTGTTAAAGGAAGAGTTTGAAATGTGAAACGAAATGTTATCACAATAAGCAATCTTTGCTTTACATTTTAGGAGGCCTATACATTTGTAATCACAAATTCATTTAATACTCCATGAGATCAAGAATAATGAAATGCTATACATACAAATGTGTAAACCTTTGTTCCTTAGCTTTGCATCAAGAGAACCTTTTATACAAAAAAATCTTAGCTTAATTTTTGTCTGAAACTATATTTTTCAGTGACCAATTATTTAGAGTGTCTTCCAAGAGACCATGGAGATTTTAGGAGACTCCTCGTTAATGAACGTAGAATGACCACCCTCCATTCCACAATTGGAGTGTGCAGCAATACTATCGGTTACTCTGAGGAATTTTTGTTTAATTAGCTGAATTTTTGATGACATGTGAGTAAAGCAAGTTGGATATCACTTAGGCCACTTGGTAATTCATGTGACAGTGTGCTTTTTTAAATTAAGAAAATAATGAATAATTTCCATTTATTCAGTCTATCATTATCTTTTTTCTTTTTTCTTTTTAATTTTATTACTTTTAGTAAGAAATAACAATGACAAGCCAGGCGTGGTGGCTCACGCCTGTAATTCCAGAACTTGGGAGGCTGAGGCAGGAGGATCAATGTGAGTTCGAGACCAGCCTGGGCTACAAAAGTGAGCTCAAAGCCAGCCTGAACTGCACAGTGAGACTCTGTCTCAAAAATAAAAAAAATAAAAAAAAACAATGACAAAGTTTTAAAACATGTTGGTAGATAGCCACAATAATTATTACAATGTTTGTTGTTGTCTCGAGAGTATTTGCACAGAGTAGTTGTTCAAGATGCGATATGATAATTTTTTTAAAGACTATTGGCTCAAATATTTCTTCTCTTTGAACAGAGAGAAAGTAGCTGTGTGTATAGTCCAATATTCCATAATTTTAGTGGGTTATCTGCAAAACTGACAATGTCAGAAGCTGTTGACTTGACCCTTTAACAGCTCAGTATACTAATCTAACTTTACTTTTTATGCCTCATGGTTAAACTTCTCTGCTGGATGGTTATGCCCAAGTTAAAGCAAGACCTATGTAACAAAACATGTACCTTTAGTATCTGACAGGGTGAGTCAAATCCCCTCAGGATTTTATCTTGAAATCATGAACAGCATTTTGTAGAACTTTTTTTCAGTGTCAGTGATCCAGATGAATCACTGCCACTTCTTGACCAATTTCCACTGCGAAAGCCTGAGAGAATATTTTTTCTCCAGGTGACTTTCCTTAGGTACACTATACATTGTTCATTACTTTCCTCTGTGATCCCACAATCTTGAACAGAATATGTGAGATGCCAATGAGTTTTATGATGTTACAGTACAGGTCCTCTTATGGCCTGAGTCCTCACTGACCTAGAGCGGCTAGGGTCAAAATATTGGCTATCCTTGTAAACCTTCTTTTTGTTTAATTTTGGTCTGCAAACTTAAGTTGTCAATGCTCCAGAAGAGAAGCTCAGAGATATTATTGCTAAATAGCATAGGTACTTGAGCTTGACATCACTGTCTTTCTGAATTTCAAATGCTTCAGACAATATGGAACTCGTATTTTCCCCCTGCACCATTGATATTCTAATAAATACCTATTGAAAGTGATTAAAAATCATATACTTTAACCAAAAATTTAGAAATATGACTATATACAAAATGTAGAATGTCAATCCTATGGCATTTTTCCTTGTCGCTTATTCTCCTTTATTGCCCTTTTTTGTTTTTTAAAACAAACATTTACTTGAAATTATAGAAATAATCAAGATGATACTAGAAGCAGCACACATCTAAAAGACCTGAATGACAGGCATTCAAAGCATGATTTTAGTATTACACATTTCTGTCATTGGTGTCAAAAACCTGTTGGAGATTCCTTAGGACCATTGTGTAATTCATCTTGTTTATATAAGTGCATAGTTTTGCTCCTGTCATGTTTCCTAACTTTTCTGAAAGCATACTTTTAAGAGTGCATCTCAAATTTTTATGATCAAATAATCAAAAAGAGAAAAAAACTCAAGATCACATAAATAGAAACAGCTGTTCACAGCATGATGCACAAACATGTAAAGGAGCATATAAAACTTATAGGCACCTTTTAAATATCAGAGTGCACACATATATTTTAACCAAATTTATATTATTAAAATTTATGAAATTTATAATTATAAATTGATTAGTCAGTTTTTATACATCAGCACACATCACTTAGAAGGATTTGGAAGAAAAGAATCTTTTATCTAAAATTAATATATTTTTATCAGCAGAACTGGCAATGTCAGAACTAAATATAAAACGACTTTCTCTTAGTTCAATGAGAAGAAAGATTTGTACTAATAGTGTTTATAGAAAATATGTCGGCATCATGTACTCTGAACAACTGATATGAAGACAACAATATGTAATGTATTAATTATTGTAGCTCTCCTCGTAACCTGTTTTGGAACTCTCATTTTTATATTTTTCTCATTAAAATCAATAAAATTTTAAAAATTTTAGATTTTTTGAAAGCAAGTGTAAAATTCAATGATATATTCAATCTTCCATGACTATATCTGTTAATGTGTGCAACAGATTTGATGATAAAATACAGATATTATATTAACTATTGTTATCCAGTTATGTTTTGAAAACATAACATATATTCTTGTATGTTATCCTGTTGTGGTCTTTCTTTCTGATTTTTTGTTCTTCTTTTGCTTTTATTCTTCAAAGTACAATTACAATTATAAAAAATAAAATTGATATGTTTTTATACTTTGTTAATTAATTAATTAATTTATTATTATTTTTTTAATTTAGTGGAACCAGGAATTGCACTCAGGTTCTTACACTTTCCAGGCAAATGCTTATTCTAACAAGCTATCTCCCCAGCCGTATATTTTATTTTGTATTAAAAAGTATTGGTAATTTTGAGATCAATTATCTATACATGCTCTATCATCTATTCGGATCTTAGATTTTCATTTTGCCAGTTGGTTCAGTAGGCCCCAAGTCAAATCAAGCCTCATTATTACTAATTTCTTCCTCAGATTTGGCCTCTGATATAGCCTGATGGTGCGCTCCTGTACCCAAATAAGCTACTCAGCATTCTCTAGAGAAACACAAGTATGCCATCAACACCAGACTGGCTTTTGTTGGTTTTTCCTGTTTGAGTCATCTTTCCATTGCTGTACTTTCAACTTGTGTAAAGTTTTAAAATTTTAATAGTATACATTGCCAAATGAAGTTGGCAGGGTTGAGTCCCACTTTTGCTTCTGTAAGTAAATTTTGACCATACAATGAGAAGCCTGTGTCCTATATTTTAGAAGAGAAGTAATTATATAGCCTCCTTTATATGACCCATCTGTAAAAACAAGGAAAGTGATTTAACTTATCTGAAGGATAAGTGAAAGGATAAGCTAATTTCAGAGAAATTAGCTCATAATATGGGTGGAGCAAATTGATATTACCAAATAGAATCTAAAAAAAATTTGGATTGATCTGAATAATACATGGGCACAATATTACTCTTATAGAGAACCTGACCCAAACTGAAGATGCTAATGCAGCTTGTACCCCTTTAGAAGACACCACCAGGTCTTCCATTATTTAAAATGTGATGGCACAATTAAGCAACTGTTTGAACTCCACTGCTTTTAGATTGTACTCCTTTTTTTTTTTTTTTTTGGAAGGGTCTATAGGGTGTTCAGGGTCTCATTGCTAGATCAGACTTGTAGTGCTTGTTCTGTTTACAGCTTCCCAAGAGCTGGGATTACAGGCTCATGCCACCATTGCCCAGTCTCAATTGCTGTTTCCATGCACACGAGGGTGGGGCTGGCACAGCACACTGGAGACTGAATCCTTTGACCTTGAGCCTGCTGCAAAGTCATTAATCTGCTGAGCTATTTGGCTGTAGGTTGTACTCCTAAACTTTATATCTATTTGTAAATTATAAAAGCTTTTCTGTACAAATTGAATTTAGGACTACAAAACAAGCAATCAACATTGCAAAGGAATCAAGAGAACTTTAAGTAATATTTTGCAATATCCCCATTATTGTAAGTCTTAAGAAATCTGATTTTTAACTAAGTGTAAACTTTTTATCTTACAGATAGAAACAGCTTTTTAAATTCATCACCTTAAAGGGAAAATATAAAAGTTTATCTTCTGGTGTCAATTGTAATGGAGAGAACCTCTGTATTTCCTTTTTTGTTCTAGGACTCTAAGTCATGACATTTTATTTTTTATTTATTTTTTGTGGTACCAGGGATTGAACTCAGGACCTTGTGCTTGCCAGGCAAGCACTTATTCCACTGAGCTATGTCCCTGGTCCCCTGTTATGACATTTTAGTTGCCAGGTAGTCATTATGCCACGGAGCTACAACCCCAGCCCTATTTCCTCCTTTTCTGTGAGGCTCCATTTCTGGCAGAATGGCCCTTTATATTCTTCCAGGTCAGTAATCCAGCACCTTTACTCCTGCAAACCTGTAGCTGTCCTAACTGGAGGCCATCCACCGTAGTTTTTGAAAAACCTTTAATTTTTTTCAATTATTAATTTCTATTTTAACCCAATACATCCTCTTTCTAATTATTTATAATTTTTAATTCTTTGTCAAACTATGACCCATTAAATGACATGAGAGACTGAAGTGATTTGGACAATGTCTTGAGTAGACTGAGCTATAATCCTAATATCCCCTGTGTCTCAGTTACTCTTCTCTCAATGCTAGGACAAATACCCAAGACTCAAAATGAAGGAAGGAAACTTTATTCAGCTCACAATTACTGGATATTCCAGTCCATAATAGTTGGATACAAGCCGGTCACATGGCAGAGATCAGCAGTTCATGGCAGCAGAAAATAGCGAAGCAGCAATAGTAAATGGGAGGAGTACTAGCAACAGTGACTATAGAGAGCACATCCACCTCTTTAAATTGCCTTCAGCATTCACACCCATAATTCCAGTGAATCATAAGTTAATCACAAACTTTAGATGTCCGCTCCATGGCTACATGAGGGTTTGGGGGGGGAAGTAGATACAAACTATAGCATCTTGTACAATCATCATCGATGACACCAAGTATTACCTTGAGAACTTTTGTATTGAGGCTCCTTCTCTGGTTGCTGCATTTGATTTATTTCCTTGTGGCTAGAGGAACTGTTACAACTGGGATTGTTTTGCACTGCCTACATCTCTCTTCCCCAAGCAACAAGCAACTTGGGGCTATGGCCTATAGCCACAGATGGTGTGCACAGCCACTATGTGCACCAGCTTCACTCTGGCTCTGATGACTGGATGTTATGTTTTGCCAAGAATTTAAATGTAAACACTCTTTTTAGGTGAATAAACTTTTGGTTGCAGCAATATTTAAAGTGAATGATAAGTTCACAGCACTCCACACTCACGATCGTCCTACTTAACCTCAGGAACACAGGCGTATATTTGGTCCTGTGGGCAACCACCATTGGTGGACCAAGCACATGTACATAGTGGCAGTTGAGGAACCCTAACTGGGTCTGTCTATAGCCAGAGCACTGGAACTTCCTTGAACCTGACCTGTACACCTCTCCCAAGCGGCGCTACCCCAGGACAACTAGCACTTGCAATTTATTTATTTTTTTAAAAAAATTATTTATTTTTTTCTTGTTTCAGAACCTTTGTTTATTTATTCACTCATTTTTATGGCCGGCTCAGCCCACCCTGAGGGCAGGACTGGCGCAGCATGTGGTGCCGGGGATCGAACCGCAGTCGCTGAAGCTGCTCAAGCTTTCCCAAGCAGGCGCTTTAGACCACTGAGCCATCCCGCCGGGCCCCATCACTTGCAATTTAAAATATTTTTTTTTTCTTTTACATATGACTGAACAAAGCCAGAGGATTTAGGCTCTATCTGCTATACCTTTATTTCACATTCCTGTCCTGCTCAGGTTTGGGATTTGATTTTTTTTTAATTTATTATTTTTTAAAATCTATGTATTTTGTACATTGTCTCACTAGGAAGCTACATTTTGTAGTGATACTCCAGTTTTGAGCCTCCAATGACAGAGACTTGTTCTACCTCATTCATCAGCTCAGCTAACTCTTGGGTGTGGCTAGCTGGATATGGTGCTGTGGTTCAAACCCTGCTCCCTGCACTTACTTAAGCAGGCACTTAGTGCAACCTGAGTTTAAAGGAGCATGCTGAATCAAATCCTTTGCGGTTATAAAATTGTTTCTATTCACAATCCAGAAGAGAAAATTTAATACAGGAAACAAGCCTGCTAAAATCATTTCTATAGACATATATCTCTGTGAATCCTGAGACTATTTGTCTGATATGTTTAAATTTTTTTTTTTTTATGTATTTAGTACAGGGTCTACATCGTCTATAGGATCTCACTATGTACATTAAACTTGTGGTGATCCTCCTGTTTTCAGCTTCCTAAGAGTTTAGATTTCAGGTGCTAATAACCGTGCTGAGTCTCAGTCGCTATCTGAGTATGCCCTGATACAGGGCAAGCACAACACGCCAGGGATTGAGCCCTGGCTGCTGTGTTCCACCTAAGCAGGAGCTTTACTCTGCTGAACTATCCAGCCAGCCCTAATATATTTTTTTTTTCATTTTTTATGTATTTACTACAGGATATACAAGGTCTTACTACACCGATCAGACTCTTAGTGATAGTCCTAATTTCATAATCACAAGCCCTGGGATTACAGGTGCCCACCACCACACTGAATCTCAATAACCAGTTCAGTGCATCCCTGGGGCAAGGCCTGCACGACATGCAGAACATTGAACCCTATATGCTGTGACAGCCTTAGCAGGCATTTTACTCCACTAAACTATCTGGACAGCTCTCCCATCTTAAACTACCAGTAATTCTATATAACTTGATCTTTTGGCTTCTCTTCAAGTTGGCTTATCTCTCTGGCCTTAGTAAATCAATTTTTGGCCCTAGTGAACCTGAATCCACATGCTTTATCCCTGATGTGCCTATACCAATGCATGCCTTTGGTGAATACTGGCTGTAGTCAAGTAAATTTCCTCCCTTATGCGTGCCCTTGGGTAGTGTTTCTGCTGCCTGCTTATCTCCTACCCAGTGTCACTGTTATAGGTGCCATATCTGGAGACTCTTTTGTGTCTCATTGTATTCAAAGAGAAAGGGTGGCAAGACTGAGGAAAAAATAGACAAGAAGACAAGAGTTGGATCAGGTGCTGGCACATGCATGATTGACAAAGGACCCCAGAACAACAGCAGTGGCATTTATTTACACATTTGCAAAGTTATCAGGAGACACAAGGTTGCCTAGTGACTGATAACTGAAATTGACCAGGCAGTCTTTTTCACAAGTCTGAGGAAGTTTGACTGCTTTAGACACTCTGGCCTTGTTCTGTCCTCAAACATGAGATCACTTTCTAGTTTCAGCCCCTCCAAATAGTATCTCTTTCCCACAGTGAACACATGATTTCCCTATAGTTTTGTCAATCCTAGGGGCTACCTATAGACAAAATCAGAAAAAGAAATCAAAAATCACTACAGGTCTTCTTTGATAAAGAACATAGATCTAATGTTGAGATGGCAGAAAAATAAGATTGCCAAGAAAAGAAAAATACATAAAAATAAAAATTATCCTGTTTAAATTGCAGGGTTTTCCAATAGGTCATTCACATTTTCCAAGCCCCCTGTATATTATGCGATGATTAGTCATGTAACAAAATCCTAAATCCTTTAAAATTTTTTCTGTCATGTAGAGGCGAAATACTGTATATTAAAAGTAAAACATGAACTTTTTCAAAAGAATAAAAAAAGAACAGAATCAATTATTGATGTACAATATTTTATCAAATGCATGTGCACCAAAGATGTCATTTTATTAGCTGAATGCATTGGTGAATCTAAGAAACTCTGTACTAGTGAAGAAACTTTGATCCTGCCAATAGAGCACATGACACTCCATTTTTTAAAACTCTATTTTTAAAGGAGGTTCAACTAAGTTCACTGAAACTATAGATAAACCCAGTCCCTCACCCGCCATGTAGCTAAACATAAACCCACTTGGAGAATATATGTGTTCTTAAAATAGGAACACTTAGTTAGAACAAGTTGGAGAATAGAGAAAAGTCTGAACCACAATGCCCCCATGGCAAAAGGATGGTCAAAAGTGTCTGGGAAATCTAAATCTTGTGACAAATGTGTGATATTCCTGTACAGTTTTTGCAAATGAGATAATAAGGTAATGTTGTTACTATGGAAACCTGAAAAATATATAATCTAAAGGTAAAATGCACATGATGGAGCAACAATTTAGGATTCCTGAGCCAAAATAAGGATATCTATCTTGAGCTCACAATAAAACTTCATTGTTCCTACACCTTTAGTCTGTACCTCCTTGTTGCTTTCCTCACTGAGACTGCCTATATACTGACTGTTACTGAATACATTTGTTATTAATTTTAGGAGTTTGGAGTTGAAAAATGGCATATGTCCCTCTTTTCACTAACACAAAACTGGGTAAGGTGATGAAATACATGTTCAGGCACACTTCTTAGAGAGGATTAATGGGTAACTGTAATATTTGATTCTCTTTGGCAAGCCTACTTATTTTGAAAAAAAAGAAAATAATTGTTTTATGCAATTTATTTTACCAAGAGAATATGCATAATGATAAATTATATACAAATTTCAGTTAAATATTACTACAGTTGTAGGAATATTCAAATTGTTGAATTGTTACATATCAAGGTAAATATACTACATTTTGTAGTGACAAATGCATGGTTGGAATAGATGCCATGATTGGAAGGTTTTTGGAGTTTCTACTCAGGACAAAGAGATTACAATTAAATTTAAGTTTTGCACTGTGTTATCCATAGACAAATGTGGGCTAACCAAAAATAAACTCTCTTGAAAGTACTAGTATTTTGTAGGATGTAATTAAATTTGTGAATAACATTAAATTGCATGTCTTTAAATCTCAAAACTTCAGCTTGGTCTCTGAAGAGGTGGATGCACAACAAACACCCTTCACTTATTCACATGAGCAAGATCGTTTTCTAAATATAGTTCACTTGACAGAGCTTTTAGTTGCAAGAGTTATTTGAGGGATTTGTTTGAAAAAAATTAACACTGGCCACATGATTCAATGATGCAGAATGGAGTGCAAAGATAATTTACTCATTGTATCTATTCTATATAATCAATGAACTCAAAATCTGACTGTGGCTGATCACCAACTATACTCAAGCAGATCAAATCACTGCATATGAACAAACTGTAATGATCAGGTTTCAAATGAATATTATTTCAAACATAGGCAAGTTTATAAAAGAGATTTTTAAAAATCTTCTGTCCTCCAAACTAGTGATTGACCACCTATTTAATCTTATTGTAAAGCCAGGCGTGGTGGCTCACACCTGTAATCCCAGCACTTGGGAGGCTGAGGCAGGAGGATTGGTGCGAGTTCGAGACCAGGCTGGGCTACAAAAGTGAGCTCAAGGCCAGCCTCAACTGCATAGCAAGACCCTGTCTCAAAAAGACAAAAAAAACTTATTGTAAACTGTGACAATTGCTTATCATCCACAAAATACTTCCAAACTTGGAAAGAATAGATCTATAAGTCAGTTGCAAATATGCAGGTGAACTGACATTTTCCTTAATCATAGAACTCCAAGAGTTTGAGATTACACATGGCTTTTAAATATATTTAAATATATTTAAGACAATTTGAAATTTCTATATGTTCACAGTAGAACATATTCTGAGAGCAGAATATGATTATCATAAAAATTGTAGTGCCCACTTCATGACCAACATTGTATTTCCAAAGCAAGTCCTTTCACAGTAGCTATAAACAGAGTGAGATTATAGACTTTGCTGGACATAAACAAAACACTCTGACTTTCAGTCTATTCTTTCACTTCAAAATGGAATTGTCAAATTGTAGGAACGCAACAGTTTCTGCACTATCATTTGTTGTATAATCGTTTCGGTATGTACTATTTTAATAATAATAGAAATGGGTTGCACAATAAATTTAATAATCTCAAAATGATACCACTCCTTGGCTTTACAAAAATGTTTTCCCAGCAGACTGAGTGCCTCCTTCAGCAAGCAGGCACCAAAGTTTCAGTACTGAGTTTTACATGCCAGAGCTGATCATGTTCCCAGACACACTGAGCTGGCCAGCAAGACTAGCTGTGGTGGTAAGTACATGCCTGCATTCCCGGAGCTCAGGAGGTTAAAAAAAACAAAACAAAACAGCAACATCACTACAAGTTTAAGCTGGGTAGTATGGTAGTCAAACCCTGTAACAAATATATAAAAAAAAGAATATTTTTATGAATCTGGTCCCTGGTTATGGATGTAAAATAATTGATTATCTCTGTCTGTCTGCCTGTCTGTCTATCATTCACTCATTTATATACTATTCATCTATAACAAAGGATTAAGTTTTGTTACTTAGGAAAAATATTGGAGAAATTAAAAGTATTATATTAAGTGAAGTAAGTTACACTCAGAAAGTCAAACACAATATATTCACTTTTTCATATGGAATCTAAAGACAATTGCAATTTAGAATGGTGTTCACCATGCAGCAAATAAAGGGAGAATAAAAGGAAGATGGACAACTGTTATGAGAATATATTTAGATTAAAGAAATACATTCTGATGCTCCTTAACACAGTAGGAAAAATGTAGGCCATAAGAAAATATTTTATATTTTATAAAGACATAGAAGACAGATTCATGAAACTTTCATACACTAACTGAAGATAAAATTCTGCAGTGTTAATTGTCATGATTTCATCAGCAAACACAGGGTACATGCTTTTATATATCAAACTAATATCCTATTAATGTTTATATTAAATACCTGCTGCTTCATCATTACATTTTCCCTTTAAAATAGCTGCTGTTACATTGGAGTGCACTACTTTAGTCACATTTCATAATTTTTGCAAGCTCTGAGTTGAATTAAGATGAAATGAGTCTAGAGCCAAGCGTGGTGTTGCACGCCTGTAATCCCAGCACTGAGGAAGCTGAGGCAGGAGGATTGGTGCGAGTTCGAGACCAGCCTGGGCTACAAAAGTGAGCTCAAGGCCAGCCTGAACTGCATAACAAGATCCTGTCTCAAAAAGACAAAAAGAAAGACAAAAAAGATGAAATGATACTACCTTAAGTTTTTATTAATTAGTATTATCTCCAAGGTAATTCTTATTATCTCCAAGGTAATTCTTAGAAACACTTGGAAGCTCAGAGTTCGATTCCTTAAAATGTGAATAAAAGTGATACTGTATTGCATAGCTCATTAAGCTGGTATGAGGAATAATATAATAAAGATAGTGTTCTTATTAATACTAGATAATATATACATGTTTCTTTTTCCTTTTTTTTTTTTTTTTTTTTTTTTTTTTTTTTTTTTTTTTGGTGGGACTGAGGATTGAACTCAGGACTTTGTACTTGCTTGGCAAGCATTTATTCTACTGAGCTACTACATGTTTCTTATTACAATGGTTTGATCTTCATGTTTTAAGTTATTTATACTTTCACCACTAGATTGCCTTTATTAGAGGTAAAACATCAGTACAGGACAATAATAGCTGATCTCTAGGAATATATATTTTCTTAGAATTCAGCAAGATATGCATGCTGCTAATTTTTTTCTCTGCATGTATTCTCTCCCTGCTACTAGTACTGTGGCATTCAGAAGACAGGAAAAGCTCTGAAAGGGGATTGTGAACATACTAGCACCTTAAGGCTAGAATCAATAGAAACAGTAAACTAGGCACATTTACTAGGTGAGCTCAGATCCCAACTGACTTCATCAGTATATGTCATTGTTTAATAATATATAGATAATGTAATAGAAGACTTGTTCCATTTTTGGGAGTTTCCATTCCTACCATTGTATTTTCCCTAGAGTACAAACAAAGAATTATATAGGCCTACAAAATATAAAATGTATTGAAGATTATGTACTAATGTTTCATATAACTTTCTCTAACGGTCTCTTCACGTAGTTCACTAAATAACTAGTATCTCTATAAGAAAAAACATGGTAGAAACACAGGCAAATGATTGAAATCTGCCAGCATTTCAGAAATGAAATATAAGGAGGTTATGCCTAACAATGTTTCTGATATTGTTTTACATTTAGAAACTACTCAATTGCACTGATGAGGGCTTTTGAGGTTGTTAAATGCAAGTTTCACACAACTGAGAGTAGAATTTAATGCAAGCTTGAATTAAAAAATAAGCATGTTAAGAGATAAGATTTTTAAAACTGGTGACAATTTTTAGAAAGCAACAAAGCGAACGAAAGTGCATTCAAACCCGAAGTGTATAGAAATTAATGACCATGAGCTGTGATCATTTATGCATCTGCAATTAAAGTCAATGTGATTTCTTTTTGAGAGAGAGAATTTCGCACTTTGAACTTGTGTTTATAGAGGAAAACTGTTCAAAGTTTCATCCAGAAGTTATCTATGCCAATGATATAGCTGTTCCTTGTAAGTTAAATGAACCAAGAATTAAAAAGAAAATACAGCATTCATCATACGTATTGAGCATTTAAAGTATTCCAGTTATTGCCATGGGTATCTCTCTTCCTCTTTAACTCCACGGGTGTGTG
>PVJA010027907.1:0-28107 GCA_004027025.1 Myocastor coypus
CCGCCCTAGACTACACCCATAATCCCGGAAGTACTTCCACCCATAATCCCATCAGTACTAAAACCTATAATCCCAGGGATCATGGATCAAGTCTCAAACTCTAGAAGTCCCTGCCCAATGACTCCATGAGGCTTTGGGGGGACAACTAGACATAAACCATAACATCTTGTTAAAAACTAAACAACACCACAGCACAACCTGTGTGGCCAGTATTAAAACAATAGCCAGAATATGTCGTGTGCTCACTCTCAGGGTTATACGCACAATTTATTACTCCAAACAATACTATAAAGGGCCAAATACCCTAAATACACCAATTTCCATTTACTGATAAAAAAAATCTTAGGCTCAGAGAGGTGAGATGATTTCCCCAGGTTCACACAGGTAGGAAGTGGCAAAACTCTGACCTGAGCCTGGGCTCTTGAACCCTCCTATGGTAAGTTCCCAATTATACTGAAAGAGAAAAGGACAGCAAGAGAGTGAGACATCCATGGAGCCAATTCAATTCACAGAGAGAAGAGACAATGAGATAAAGGACCAAAGATGGAAAAAATGATGCTCCATACTGATAGAGAATGAGAGTCCCTAAAGAACTTACTCACAAATCATTTTTCTCAGTTTCATTCTAAGTGACCTGAGGATTAAAGAGAAGGTTGGAGGAAGGAGAGAGCCCGAGAAGGATTAGCCATGAGAGGCAGCCAATTAATAAAAGATATACCAATGAGACTGTGCGTGTGTGTGTGTGTGTGTGTGTGTGTGTGATGAAAAAAATCAAAACAAAATCCTCAGCATACTAAAGTCATGCTCTCCCTTTGGGGTAAGCATAGTTAGGAGAGGACATGCAAAAGCAAAAACATCCCAAGGAGATTGCTGTTGTGAGCACTTATTATCCTATGGAAATGCCCTTTGATCAGGACGCATAATCACCACATTGCATCCAATTACAAATTGAAGATGAAAGTGATTGCTACTGTCATGTTTGTATCTAATCAGAATTTGGGAGACAATTATGCTAATGATGTCTGGTGCTTGTGGGGCAGAGCTTGCATTCGGAGCAGAGCGCAAACTTCGCTTAAGCACTCATATTTGCTCTACAGGAGACCAGCAGTAGTGTCCCAGTGCTCTAAAGCATACAGAGCATGCTAAGGGATCTCAGACCAAAGGGTGGTTTTTGAGTTGTTTGGATTACACAGCATGGCCCAGGTGCTAGGAGATGGTGAGTCCTGGTAACGCATGGTTTTCAATGTTGACTGAGGGACCTTGGGGTCTTAATCACCTCTAGTGCTTGTGGTTGTCCATTAAAAAATGATGAGATGAAAGAAATGAGATGCTGCGTACCTCAGCTAGTACTCAGTCTTGACTCTTGGGTACCACCTACCACTTGATACACTGAAAAGATATATATTGTCAGCGATAGTAATACTGATGTTCTAAGTTTGAGGTCACAAAACACAAAAGCCCCTTAAGGACTGTTCTTGAGCACTGAAGACTTTGAAGAGCACACTGTTATACCATTCTCATTGTTAGCTTAAACTCTTAATTATGAAATCTTTTTTTTTTTGTCTTTTTGACACAGGGTCTCGCTATGTAGTTCAGGCTGGCCTTGAGCTCACTTTGTTTGCCCAGGCTGGTCTTGAACTTGCACCGATCCCCCTGCCTCAGCCTCCCGAGTGCTGGGATTACAGGTGTGCACCACCACACCCGGCTCTTAATTATGAAATCTTAAGAAAAGGGCAACCCATGTTTCTGGCTCCCTTCTGTCTCTATCAGACAGAAGGTATCTCAATAAATTTTTCCTACTCTTAAAAAACAAGCAAAAAATCTTAAGAAAATAAACAGGCAAGAAATACATTTTTTACATACCTTTTGATTTCACACTTATGTTTTCCTTTTCAGCACCCCTTTAACTAGAACAACTACAACAAATCAACCCTGAAATACACACACATTCAATTCGTTACATATTCACTTTAAGCAACTGTTACTATAAGACAAAGCAACAATAACTCATTTCATGCCTACATGTGTTGGTTCCTATTGTGTGAACCGCTCCAAATTCATTACAGCACTAAATACCCACAACAATCCTCAGAGGCGAGGACCATTATTTTCTCCATCTTACCTAGGAGGAATTAAGGTTCTGAGAGGTTAAGTAATTCAGGCAAAGTCATACAAGTGGTCATTGTATGAATCAGCATAATAATAAGCTCCCGTGTCCCTCTGAAAGAAGAAAACCAGTAATAGAGATGGCAAAAAACAATAGAAAAACCACAAGCCCTTTAAATTTGGCTTCAGAATGTGCTAGGTGATTTTTGGCAGCAGGACAGTTCCTTAATTAAGTTTGTTTAGGGCAGCATTAAAATTACTCTGCTGGCGCTGAACCCTTGTCATCTGGGGGCACTGGGGAGGAAGAGCTGATCTTGTTTTAAAAGAACTAATGAATACTCCAAATTTGACAATATTTCAAAGGGGGCAAGGGAAAGAAGGTTTGAGAGAAGCGTGGAGGCTGAGCAGTCCGTAGTGCTGCTCTGTGTTCTCATCGCGAATAGAAACACTTGCTTTCACATTGAAATCTCCTACTTCTTCTAGCCAATTTAGCCCTTTCATCTCCATGCTCCCCACAGCCTTCTTTACAGTAATATCCGTGTCATCTAATGACAAGATGTGATAACTAATGTGAGGTTGCTCCTGACCCGTAATATTCCGACACTGAAACTATTAGATTCCACATTGACAGCTCCTTCTGACTCCAATCTACCTGTTTTTTGCTAAGCCAAAGAGTATAAGGTCCCTCAAGAGCAAGGCAATTTATTTAAATAACATAGTAAGTAGATAGAAAAGTGTGTCGCACTTGGAAAGTCATCGTTCTCCTGCTGAAGGAAAAAGGCCCAGTGTGGCCACTGATGGTGCAGTGGTGTACGTGGCACACATGCGTCAGTCTCCCACTTCAGTCCTTTGCTGGGTCACTTCCCAGGTCACTTAAGTGGAACCAGCTAAATTAGTTTCTGAAAGATGTATTCACAGGAAGACAGTAATCCTTCTACAGGGAAAACCCAGACTCTAGCTTACTGTGCTAGACACCCAAAGGACTCTGTCAGGAAGCACCAGAAAGGCCAAACGTGGAGCAGCTGACATGCTAGTGACCAGGTGAAGGCAAGAAAGCAAAAACGTTTGAGCTTCTATGCCTTCCACAGCTTTTTCTGGTCTCTTCTATTCCCAAAGACAGACGAATCTTCCCTATTATGTGGCAAGATCTTCTGGGATGCTCCTTTTGAGAAGGTGAAAGAATCTACTGCTTTAAAGGTCATTGTCTCAGTTACTCTTCTCGAGTTGCTGGGACAACACCTGACACCCAAAATGAAGGAAGGAAAGGTTTATAGCTCACAGTTACTAGAGGTTTTAGTCCATATTCATCTGGCTGCAAGGCAGACTGGCACATGGCAGAGGGCAGCAGTTCATGGTGGCAGAACAATTGCAACAGAGGCAACTGACCAACCTGGGCAACAGAGAGAGTCTCTCTGTCTCTCTTATATTACATTACATTCAGGGTCTCTGCCTCAGGCTATCTGCCTCAGGCCACACCCATAATCCCAGTTGTACTAAAATACAAAATCCCAGCAGTACTAAAACACATAATCCCAGTGGATCATGAGTCAAGTCTCAAACTCTAGAAGTCCCTCCATGACTGCATGAAGCTTTGGGGGGACGACTAGACACAAACCATAACATTCATGTTTACATCTTCCGCTCATAGTGGCTGGAAACTCGTGTGATAGGTGGGAATGGGGAAATTTGAAGTGTACTCAAGTAGACCTTGAACTGCCATCCATTACTTTCTAGTGATGGCGGTTTAATTGGTTGTGTAATGAGGCTGCCTCAGGGCTGAGTGCAGCCTGCTCTTGGGGGAACAGTTGTTTTTACTTGTTTAAAGCCCACCAGAAATTGTGTCATCTCACTACAAGAACAGCTGAGCTGTCTACAGCTGTCAGGTTGTCTCTGACTGAAGCTGAGGTGAATCAATCAGGCCATAAATCTTCTGGAAGAATCCTGGGTGATGGGCAAGCTTTGAGATTGTGTTGTGAGCATTCTGCTGAGACAGGTAGACCACACATAGGTCTGAGCAGACTTCTACTTTTTCCTTTTCTTGTGGCTAACTCCCTGAACACATTTCCTTTCATCTCTCTTCCTTTAGTGCCATCTTGGTGAAAAAAAGTAAAATAAGAAAACACTTTTTTTTTCCCAAAGAATACCCATGGAACACCATCCTGATGTCCTCTATGACCACTTTGTGTGAGTCAGCTGATCTCTGCCTCGTTTCTGGTGTCTCCTTCTCCACAGGTGCCTTCCTCTCATCCTTCAGAGAAGCTCAACAGTCCACAAGCTTTGCCATCAGGCTCCTGATCCCTCAAGTTGCTGAAGCTTGCTCACCTTCCTTCCATTCCCACACTTATTCTGTTAAAATTTTGGGACCCAGCTTCAGGCCCACTGTTGTAACAGAAGAATTTATAGGGAAGTTTTGAATGCTTCTGATCACGGAGGAGAGTGATCTACTTTTTTATGCTTATTCTTCATGCTAGCTTCATATATTCCTAACCAAACAAAACAACCAACAGTTCTGTCATCAGAGCCATGTTAGGACACACACCACTGTCATTGTCCTAATGCTCAGTAATCTTCAATGGCTCCCTGGCACTTGCTAATCATTGGACAAAAATCTTCGGCTTGGCTTTCTGGGCCATGATCCTCTGTTCTAGTAATATTCTCCATTCCTCCTTAATGTATTTATTTTCTGGCCCTGGAAATTGAACCCAGGGCCTCCTCACCAAGCCACATCTCGAATCTTTTAGTTTGTATTGCACAAAGCTGTCTAGGCTGGGCTGAAGTATGTAATCCCCCTGTCTTAGCCTCCAAGACTGCTGGTATCCATAGACATGCATCACCACTTCTGACTTCTGACATATATCTTTTACTCTGGGTCACACCATGTCTGTTCCCAGAACCAGTTGCCAACCTTATTGCCTCTGTAATATTTCTCACATCATATCCATCACTGCCAATGTCCTTTCACTTTTTATTGGTCTATATTCAATTTCACAAGTATTTCTTGGACATCTATTTTTCAGTAGAGGGAGATCAGATGTCACTGCTTTTCTGAAGCTTTCCTTAGTGCTCCAGACACTGGCTTCCCACAGAACTTGCGTCGGGGAGGAGAGAAGAGGGCATTTCCCTGTGAAACTACAAACTTCACTAAGACTTTAAACATTGTTTATTACCCTTTTATTAACTTATCCACTCCAAAAAAGACAGAGAACATATCCTTGTGTTCCTGCGGTATTCAGAATAATGTTTGCATCGTAATATACATTCAATAATTTTCTGTCAAATAAATTCAGGCCATACAATTTATAATAATTCCTTCTCACGATCCCAATAATTTTTCTGAGACAGTAATCCTCAGGAATCTTTTCTCTCCCCAAGATCGACAAGATAAATGGGCCCCTTTCACCCCTCTGCTGGGTGAGAACAGTGAGACTCTGGGAACTCTAGCTATGTGTGAGCAACATCTAAAGGGACACACTATTTCAAAGAAAAGAAATAATGCCAAAGCTGCAGAGTATCAGATCCCAGAGCCAGCTGCACCACCTGCCAAAATGTTGAAGCCAAAGGTGTGAGTACGGCTCCATGTAAGGGATGGGCAAAGCACATAGATGTCCAGGACCTCCTATATAATCAGCCTAGCACAAGCATAATTCTCAAAGAATTATTGAGGCCCCAGAACATTGTTAGACCCGAATCCCTGTGTTTACAGCAGCAGTAATCTATCTGAAAATAAAAAGCTGCCAGGCAGTAGATGTTTAGTGGAAGATGAAAAGGCTGAAACATCAGAAACGCCTTTGTTTCACCGAAATGACACTAATTTAGTGAAAAAACGAAACTGCCTTTGGAGAAGAAAAATATAACTGCAGCAAACCACAAGTAACAACCAGTGCTTTTTCCTTGGAGTTGAAAGCCAGTGGAATGAACAGTCAGGGTACCTCAAGGGCTAAGAAACCTATTTATTATTATTATTTTTAGGAGATAGCTGACCTTGTGCTCATTTCTGGAATAAGAACAGTGTTTCTAAGAAGTATCACGGAATGGTACAAAGATCACAGGCTTTGAGCCAGACAGATCTCAGTTCAAATTCTAGACTTGTATCTCTGAACGGTGCTTCAGGCAAGTTAGTTAGCTCTTCCAAGCCTCAGTTTTCTCAGCTGAGAAATGGTGCTTGTTCGCAGGATGATGAAAAGATAATGATAATAACAGCACTTATTAGTGCATATGTGGCTAGGTCCGATGTCTTACTCCTCCATCTTATACCATCATTGGTGCTTGGACCTAGGGCCTTTGCCATTTCACTAATGAGGAAACTGAGTCTCCGAATAATTGCATGATTTATCCAGCTCACTCAGTTGTGAATGATACAGTGAAGTAGGACTGCAATCCAAATATGAATGTGTTGCTCCTTACTACAGCCATCTGCCTGACTAGAGCAAAGCTTCAAAAGTAACCTCGTCGTATCCCAGATGGAGTGGAGCTAGTTTTCAGATTGTTCCTTACTTATTGTATTGCTTCCAATCATTGTCCCTCTAGCTGTCTCAATTCTAGCTATATGTAGAAAGAGTCTTTGCTCTCGGCCCCTGTACTTTGTTTCTATGTCACTGACTGTGGGTATTGCATTAAGCCAACAGCAGTAGCAGAGGTAATAGTGGTAAAAGCCAGAGCAGCTCAATTATAGACAGCTTGCTGTATGCCAGGCAGTGTGGTATGAACTTTATATAGATAAGCTCACTCAGTCATCATAACCCTGTGCAGCAGGTACTATTATGAAACAAGACAATGCATGTTAAATCCCTGGAACAGAGTAAAGTCCGTAATTGCTGGGTTTTAACTATGAATATTGTTTTGCAATAGAGCTACAAATTACAAAGTCCTCACCAAAGGCAAGAAAGGAGTAATCTTTTTGTTGCTGTTGTTTTCTAGTAAGAACATTCCCCTTGGGGCAGGCGAGATAGCTCAGCAGACTAAGCACATGCTTAGGCAAGTGCAGAGATGAGGGTTCCATCCCCAGTACCACATGCAGTGCCAGCCCCACCCCAGGTGTGCTAAGCCAGCCAACCAGCCTGGGCGGGGTGGCACACACCTGTAATGCCAGCCCTGGGGAAGCTAAAAACAGGAGGATCACTATGAGTCCAAGCTGCATAGTGAAACCCTGTAGCAAACACATAACAAAAAAGAAAAAAGAACTGTCCCATCACGGATACAAATCAATCTGAAAAAAATAAGCAAAAATTAGAAGATACCCCATTCAGTTCCTCTTACAAGAAAAAGCTAAAACTCTGCTTGATAAATTAAAGCGAAAAAAGAAAACTTTAATTTATGTCAAAGTAATGAAGGGAGGAACCAAGGAAAAGAAAAGACTGACAAGAAAGGTGAATTTTCAAGGGCCAGTTAGATAGCTCAGTGGATTAGAGCATCTGCTTTGGCTGGCACAGGGACCGAGGTTAGATTCCTGGAACGACGTGCCAGCCCCACCCCACGACGCTCTGAGACGGCGATTCAGACGGGGCGTGGTGGCGCACGCCTGTGATTCCCGCACTTGGAAGACTGAAAAGAGGAGGATCACTACGCGTCATGTCTGTGTGGTGAGACCCTGTAGATTCTGTACTAAATACATAAAAAGATGAATTTTCAAAGAAGAAAGTAGCAAGGGTCTGTATGAAAGAGAGGGGAGACCTTACATTCAAGGGCGGCAGAGCCGAGAGGAAAAGCAGCTCTGGGGCTCCAGGGATCCAGGCAACTAGAGACTCTTCCGCAAACTCCGCGTCTTTCCCTTTTCTAACTTGGGCAGGAGCTCACAGCTTCTGCAAATCCCATCCTTGACACGCCTCCTTCCAGAAGAGGAAAAAATGCAATCAGTCCAGAGGAAGGAGGAGAGAACCAAGGAAGAGATAGGGAAAAGTGTAGAAAGGGCAGGTAGGGTGCCACATGCCCCTTCTCCCCGCTACTCTACAGGTTGAGGCAGAAGGACCAGGAGTTTGAACCTAGCCTGGGAAACATACCAACACCCCACCTCAAAATTTAAAAAAAAAAAAAATCAAATGGGTTGGAATGTAGGTCACTGGTAGACTGAGACAAAGTTATCCATGTCTGGGTCCGTGTCTATGCCTGGGCCCAGGCCCATGTCTACATCTGTCCTGTGTCCATGGCTGTGTCTAGATCTTTGTAGGGACAGAAGAGTAAGTACCTCAGAAAGCTGCTTCAAGTTTTACTAAGTCAAGCCCAGGGTCACATCCAAATAATTTATCAAAGATTTCTTGTTTTTTCTCTATGGTATAAAAATAGTTTTTCCCTCTTGATCTTGAGTCTTCTTTTCTGCAGTAGAAATAGAATTATTTTTTCTTGGACACTATTTTCAATTCAAGGCTATGGTGCATAACCTACTTTACCTTTTTGAGAAAACCTAACGCCATGTTCATTCTCGGGCTTCCTGGACCCTAAGCCATAGAATTCAAGTGTCCTTGCAATTCACTGATGGAGAGTACAAACAGATGAATATTCAGAATTTGTATGTGGACAATGAATATTAGAAATCCAAAGATCAAGGTCATGAATTGTTTCTTGGAAACCCACTGCCTTAATACATTGTGCCTGTGTGATATTTATGATAAAAAGGAGAACACTTTTCTTTTTTTATTCATAATGAAATGTCTTTTGGTCAGAAGGAACATCTGCTGGGTGAGTAATTTTCTAAAAGAAATGGAATTTTACACCTGTCACTGAAACCATTCCGTTAGGCTTTTTAAATTAGAAAAGGTTAATTATTTCAAGTCTAGTTATAACAACTTCACTCTGCTACCTGTTTCTTGCACGATCTGATTGGGAGGCTATTACAGCAAATATCTGATCGGCAGTGTGGCAGGGATTTACATGCGTGCAGTGCCTGGACTGAGAGAAGAAAACAGGTGGTGTTTGGTAATGAGGAGTAGCAGGTTGACATTAAAGAGTTTAGAAAATTGACATTAATCAAATGTACCCTATTTAGGCTTCTTCTTTGCATCTAAATATTAAAAAGCAAAACAAACAACAACAACAAAAAAGACAGAGACTATGTTTTTTTTTTCTTGTTTCACAACCTTTGTTTGTTTATTCACTCATTTTTATGGCCGGCTCAGCCCGCCCTGAGGGCAGAGCTGGCGCAGCATGTGGTGCCGGGGATCGAACCGCGGTCCCTGAAGCCACCTAAGCTTCCCCAAGCAGGTGCTCCAGACCACTGAGCCATCCCGCCCGAGAGAGACTATCCTGGAGTTTCCAGTTTTAGCCATGGTAGAAGCCAGTCTCATTTAAACTATGCCAGAGCATTTTTTCCTTGTCTATTATGTTTGCAACACACTGATTTAGAAATTGAGGTTAAAATGTCAAAATAGTCTACTGAATCCATAGAAATGTCTGGACACTTTCCTAGATGATGCGGTTTCCATGGCCCCAGCAACATTAGCATGTTCTTCCTTGTCCTATCCCCTTCGCAGCTGCCCAATTGGCCAGCTTCAACTTCATTCAATTTTGGCCTTCTGGCTACAGAAATAGACTTTCCTGTAAGGATGTCATTTATAGCCTTCAGTATCTGTGTGCATTCCAAGCATTATGCAGAAAGAGCCTGCCATATGGCTGCATTGTTCTACTCAGGAAGAGTTAAGAGCACAAGACTGTGTGCTGCATTGGCTTGTGAACTTTAAAATTCCAACTGCTTGAAAATTCCAAATGTAAAATTCCAACTTTAAAATTCCAATTCCTTGCTTGAAACAAAAAACCATATAAATATCCCCTTTACTGTGCATTTGTGTGTATGTGTGTGTAAATAGTTAGAAAAAAGGTCTGAAAGTATTCATATCAAATATACATCAGGATGTCAGTAGTTACCCATGAAGAGTAGGACTCAGGACAAGGACCTGAGAACCTTTCACTCTTCAACCTATATGGAACTTTCTGTGGATTTCCTCACTGGAGGATTTGGGGTTATAAATGAGTACACTGTTATCTGAACCTTGCGTCACTGGTGAAAGTTGAGGGGGGCAGCGCAACCTTGCTGTGCATTCCCTAGAGTGGAAGCTTTACAGGGTCAGACATTGTATCCCCTTTCTTCGCCGTCCCACCCCCAGGCTCTAGCATTTTCTTCTGGCATACAGTAAGCATTTAATAAGGATTGGGTAAATGCTTAGATCAGTATGAAGTCCAAAGATAAAATCAGGTGCTCGGCATCTAAATGGTAAAGGTCGGGAGGTATACCATGCAGATGGTAAGAGGAGAAAGCACGATTTAACAAACTCTTGAACAGACAAAACCCCACTGAGGGCTGGGGAAGAAGCTCGGTATCTGAGCATGCATAGCATATGTGTGGGTCAATCCCCAGACCACAAAAAAAATTTGAAGTTTGAGATCAAGAAACCTGAGGGGCAGCCAGACAGCGCATCAGACTAAAGCACCAGCTTAGGCAGACACAGGGGCCGTGGTTCAATCTCCAGCCTGTCGTGCTGGTCCCACACCCAGGGTTCCCTGAGATGGTGAATGGCACTGGGTGTGGTGCTGCACACCTCTAATCCCAGCCCTTGGGAGGCTGAAAACAGGAGATCCCTATGAGTCTGATCTGGGTAGTGAGACCCTGTAGACCCTGTGCTAAAATACATTTTTAATAAAGAAATTAATGTGAGTGCAGCTGACTGGTAACTACATGGTCTTAAACTTTTAAATCATGTGAGCCACTGGATATGAAAGTCTAAATATTATAGCTTTGTTCTAATACTCTATAATTTTTCAAATGAGGAAACTGAACCCTAGGAAAAGAAAGGAAAGGAAAGAAAAGAAAAGGAAAGGAAAGGAAAGGAAAGGAAAGGAAAGGAAAGAAAAGGAAAGGAAAGGAAAGGAAATAACCTGTTCCAGGTCACTCACTCAGTCGGATACACACTTTCTTGTTTAAAAATGTATTTTAGTACAGGGTCTATACCTGGGACAGGTTCTTTCCTTTCCTAGGACTCAACTCACATGATATAAAAGTTCAAGGCCATGTAAAATAGTTACAGATGTAAAAATTCACGGAGATGTCTGAGTGTCTCACCTAGTGCTAATGAGGGTTATTTAGGGAATTTCAAATTTCTTTCATTATACTTCCCTCCATTACTGGAGTGTCTTATAGTTATCAGGTATCATTTTACAAAAATAAACATCAATACACTATTTTAAAGTGATGAGGAAATCATGAAAACAAAAGAAGCATCCTGGGTATAGCCGTGTGTATTATTTCAGCTACTCAGAAGGCTGAAGATGAAGGACAGCTTGAGCACAGCAGTACAAAGATAGCCCCAAAACAACCAGACTCTACCTCAAAGTAAAAAGAAAAGAAATGTGACAGGTAGGGAAGGAAGAAGTTTTACAATTACCCAATAGGATTAAAAAGGAGACCCTGGGGGTTATAATCCCTCCAGGTAAGATTAAATCTTCTCCAGGCTTGATATGTGTCTCTTTTAAAAAATATTTTATGAATTAATTATGGTGTTATGGTTTATGTCTAGTTGTCTCCTCGAAGCCCATGCAGTCATGGGGCAGGGACTTCTATAGATTGAGACTTGATTCATGAATGACTGGGATTATGTATTTTAGTACAGATATAGAGTTTGAGACTTGATCCATGATCCCTCGGATTATGTGTTTTAAGTACTTCTGGGATTATGGGTGCAGCCTAAGGCGGATAGGCTGAGGTGAAGAGCCTGAATGTAATATAAAGAGAGACAGAGAGACAGACTGGAGCTGTAGCTCTCTGCTCCCTGGTTGTTCCATTTCCTCTGTGCCATTGTGGCTGTTCCACTGCCATGAACTGCTGCACTCTTCTATGTGCCTCTCATCCTTGGGCCAGCCAAGTATGGACTGAAACCTCCACGAACTGGAGCTAAATAAACTTTTCCTTCCTTCATTTTGAGTGCCAGGTATTTATCCCAGCAACGAGTAAAATGTAACTAAGACATATGGGGTCCACAGGGTCTCACTACACAGATTGGACTGATGGTGACCGTTCAGTTTTCACCCTCCAAAGCACTGGGATTACGAGAGTGCACCACCACACCCAGTCTCAACGATAGTCTCCGTGCACCCCAGGGGCAGGGCCAGCATGTCATGGCCCGTCAGGGATCAAACCCCAGTTACTGCACCTGCCTAAGCAGATGCTTTAGTCTTCTGAGCTATCTGACTGGCCCTCATCTATTGTGAAAACCAGAGGTCCACTGTTCCACAAGCTTCTGGGGAGACCACTACTCCATCTCCCCCATAGGCCCCGCTGTGAACCACTGTGCAAAAGAAGGCACTCATCCCAAGAAGAGCCTACAGCTAAAACTGACCATCTGTTCCCAGCAAAGATCTTGGTTATCAGGAATCAGTGTAGTAAAATGCCCGTTTACTTCATAGATCTCAGAAAGCTCTGTAGATCACCTGTGCTCATTCACATGGAAACGCATTCATGGATACCCTAATCATAATGTTCCCTTCCTCTCAGACTCTGTCCAGACCTTATTTCCTGCTGTCTGTAACATCCCTTCTACCCCCAGCTTATTTAAATTTCCTTTGAATTTCTGCTTTATAAAAATTTGACCCTCCTCTCACCTTGCAAGTCGTGGCTAATGTTTTTCACACTGCATGTACCACTTGGCCAAGACCCTAGAGGTAGATGGGTCTTCTCCTTGCTTTTCTTGGTCATTTTCTCACCTTTAGTTCTCTAAGCCCTTTCTGCCATTCTCCTACCATAGTATATTGCCTATTTCAACTCCTTCCTGTGGTCATCTACCTTCTGCCTGGGGAAGAGGACCCTCATTATTGATTATTTTAGTTCACAGTTCATTCTGGTCTTCACTACTACTGCTGTCATTATTCTTGGAAATTTCAGTATCTATATGAAGTCTACTGATATACATATGTACATCCATTGCTTGTAGTATAAAGAATCCATATAATATCCTGGCCTCTCCATTGCCTGGCTTTTTGTGCTTCAAAGATCTTGTTTTCTAGCCATCCTTAGTCACAAACATACCCATGCTCATATCCTAGAACTTGTCATTGCAAATAATTTCACCATCGGGGGCCCGGCAGGATGGCTCAGTGGTCTAAAGCACCTGCTTAGGAAAGCTTAGGTGGCGGCAGGGATCGCGGTTCTATCCCCGGGGACCACATGCTGTGCCAGCCGTGCCCTCAGGGCAGGCTGAGCTGGCCATAAAAATAAATAAATAAATAAACAAAAGTTCTGAAACAAGAAAAAAATAAATAAAATTCTAAAAAAGAAAGAAAGAAAGAAAAATAATTTCACCACCATAAAAATCTCAGTTTTGGGGCTGGCAGGATGTCTCACCGGTCTAAAGTGCCTGCTTAGAAAAACTTAGGCAGCCACAGGGACTGCAGTTCGATCCCCAGCCCTACATGCTGCGCCAGCCCCACCTCCAGGGCAGGCTGAGCCGGCCATAAAAAATAAATAAATAAATAAATAAATAAATAAATAAATAAAATCTCAGTTTTAAGCACCTCACTCTCCTCTCTACTTAATCTTTTCTAATATCTTTACTTAATCAATCCTTCTATCCTTAGCCATCTTTCTCTACAACCTCTTCTCATGGCCTCACTCCCAGACTCATCTGAACTAGAACCTCTCGTCCATAGTTATAATCACTTCCTCACATTCATCCTCAGCTCCTCACCATGGTCTTGTCCCAAGATACTTGGAAGGACCTAACACAAGACTGAATTTAACTCTCACCATCTTTTCAGCATATGCATCCCTGCAACCTATCATGGCTGGAGCAAGGGTCATCTTTACACTCTCTGCTTCAAATCCTAAGTGGGTTCTCATGCCCCCAGGCAATAACTCCCAGATTGTTGTGTCTAACTTTAAATTCTATCCTGAGGTCTGGGCTCATGTCCTGACCTGCCTACTGGACATCAATACTTGAATATCTAATGGGCATTTCAAATTTCGTTCATCCAAAACCAAAGCATGATTTTCTGTACATCTGCTGTGCCCCTGCATTTACCATTCATGGCTGGCTTCATCCTTCTAGTTCCTAAAGCTAAACACCTTAGAATGATCTTTGACTATTCTGTTTCTTTCATGCCCACTCTCAGCTCATCAACAAAGCGTTCTAGCTCTACCCTTAACACATATTTATGACCAAAATTGTTGTCACTCTTGCTGCCTCCCTGAGCCAAACTCCTCTTAGCTCATGCCCAAATCACTATAACGGTTGTCTCTGATTGCATTGTGTGCCCCCAGAATATAAGGGAGAGTGCTAATCTCTGTTAACTCAAAATGAAGTCTTATTTGAACACAGGGGCATTGCATATGTAATTAGGTAGGTTAAGATGAGGTCAGATTGGAGGAGGGTTTTTCCTTCATTCAACATGACTGTTGCCCTTAGTAGAAGAGAGAAATCCAGAGGAGTTGTATCCAGGTAAAGACAGAGACACACAGGAAGGAAGCCAGGGGCTACAGAGTCAGAGTTTAGCATGGCACAGCTGCAAACAGTAGAATGTCAAAGATCAGCAGTCACCCCCAGAAGCTAAGAGACAAAGATGAATTCTACTCAATTCCCAAAGGTGCATGGCCCTGATAACAGGTTGATTTCAGACCTCCATATTCTAGGTTTGCAAGACAATAAATTTCTGACATTTAAGTCGCCCAGTTTATAGTACTTTGTCATTGTGACCGAGGAAACTAATAAACCTCTTAACTGATTCCCTGCTTTCCACCCATGACCTCCTCTCTAGTTCCAACACTGCAGCCTGAATGATGCTGTTAATTCTTAAGTCAGTTTATCCATCTCAGTTCAAAATCTTGCAATATCTCCACATTTCAGACAAGGTAAAAACCTTATAAAGGTCTACAGGTCCCTATAAAATTTGCTCCCCTTTATTCATGTCACCACTCCTCCTTTATTCTCTCTCTACCTCACTCTTCGAGAGCCTTTCCGGCCCACTTTCCTGCTCTGTCACATTTGCTTTCATCAGGTCTTTGCACTCAGGGCCCTCTGGTGACAGCAGCAGATACTCAAGCGCAAGTTCCCCTATGCTTGCCTAGCTTCCGGTGGAGTGTGGCCCACATGCATTTGGGCTTGCCTGCTTATACTGCTTCACAGAAATAGACCCTTATAGGCCTAGAGTGCAGGCAAAACCACAGTGTTACAAGCTACCTACTTGAGAAAACTATAGTTTTGCGGTTGCACTGGTAATAATTGGGAGTCCTATAGACCTCATTTACTTATTCCTATCACTTAACATTTCTGGTCCTCTATTCCCTTTTCAGTAAGTGGAGAAATAATGTTAACCACACTCCTAAATCAGAAGATATGCAAGGTGCTTGCCACATTGCAAGCATTCAGTAAGTTCCTATTAGTCAATGATATTTAAAAGAAGTTTAAAACTCAGTTCTTAGATACCAAAATTAATTATGTTGAGGTCTACTAAAAATAAGCTAGTCTGATATCTGAGCAGGCACATTTTCTTAAAGTATAAGTTCTGACTTTAAAATTTTCAGTGAAATTCAGATCAAATATTTGAGGAACCATGGGGTTTCAACAAACGTAGAAAAGTCTCTGTAACTCGGACACTCTCTGTATTCAATGATGTAGACATCCTAGCACCAGTGCACTGGCCTTCTTAAGTCTGGTTCTGAGCTCAATTCCTGGCCAAAGTCCATGGTCCAATAAGTACTGATGCCCCCAAATACTGCCTCAGACCAATGCCAACTCACAGTCCAATATCAAGATTGATTGGGGTTTTAAACAAGCAAAATAATCTTTACCTCTTTATACAAAGCCATCGTACTTGCAAAAGAAGACTTTTATTTTATTATATTTTATTTTATTTTTTTTGAGACAGGTTCTAGCTATGTAGTTCAGGCTGGCCTTGACCTCACTTTTGTAGCCCAGGCTGGTCTTGAACTTGCATCGATCCTCCTACCTCAGCCTTCTGAGTGCTGGGATTACAGGTGTGCACCACCACACCTGGCAAAGACTTTTAATCTGTCGAAACCAAAGCCAATCTTGTGAGCCGGGTAGATAGCTCAATAGAATAAGTGTTTGCCCAGCAAGTGAAAGATCTGAGTTCAATCCCTGGTTCTGCAAAAAAATAATTTATAAAAGAAAATGCTACAAAGCAAATCTTGTATCTCCAAAGGGAAGGCAACCCCTCTCGGGTAGGTCCACAGATTGTGATAATTCTGACTCTGCAAAAGTGTAAGAAAATTATGGGAAGAACACACAAAACCTCAGAAGGGTTTACAGTACCACCTAAGGCATAGGGGTAGAATTAGACTTAAATGGAAAAGCCAATATTTTGACAGCTATGATGGGAGCAATAGATTGTATATTTTTTCATTCTAAAAGTGAAGTAGTTGGGTTAAGATAAAAAAGAAAAGCAATGTACCAAATTGTGGTGTTTTAAGTGGTGGATGGAAGTTTATTTGAAACCACACACACGCACACACACACACACACACACACACACACACACACACACACACATACACACACACTGACATACTTTCTTGGTTCCCAAAACTGCTACAAGATTATATTTTCAGAAGTTTGCAGTCTTTGATAGCAGTGCGCCCTCTAGTGACGACAGCGATGACTTACAGGTGAACAGGGGCTGTAAGACCCAGTCAGCCTGAACAGTTTCAAATTTTCTGTAAGGCCAATAAACGGAAATGACCTACTGGACTCAAACTTTTAAGGAAATCACTTCCTTTCAAAAACACTATCAAACTGTTTCTTGGATAATTATTTTATTTGAAGGAAATATACATCCATTGTTAATGGCTTTGAGCTATACTTTCCTAAGAGACTGACTTTTTCTCTATGACAAACATGCATTAACTTCAATTTTTACCATTTCAGTTTGAAATGTTATAATCAGAAAGTTATAAGTAATTTCATACCAAGAACCTGTGAACATAGCAACCAGGTCATTAGAAGTATCTTTCATTCAGAGTTGTTAATTGTTTTTTTTAGCTTGAAACTTGCAGAAAGTTTCAAGTGCAGCTCAGACTTTTCTAGTTGCCAGTTTCATGCCCTGTATCACCCAAATCCAGGATTTAGTATGAGCAGAAATATTTTCCTACATCAACGCAACTGTCAATTTTTTCAGACTTCATTGACGGTCCATCTGTTATTTCTCTAATGTCCTGGTGTGCCTCTGTGCACATAGTCCAGTTCCTTGACCTCTTCGGACTTCAGCATCTTCTGCTAAGTTGCCTCTCCTGCGGGGATGCCTTCCTCACCTCACTCATGCTCTAATGCCCCACAGCAGATCCTCAGCCTTACTGCTGTGTGGAGAAAGGTTTGTTCTCCTTGTTCAGGCTCAAAGGCCTGGTACAACCCTCACAGGAAGTCTCCTTATTCTGCTTGGGCTCAGATTCCATCACTGGGCTTTTCTTTGCTTAGATATCCAGCACCTATTGACCAGGATCTGATAGTCCACTCTGTGCCACCCACTCTAAAGGATGCCATTCTCCCCCTGTCTCTGCTCTGAGTTTCCCATGCTGGGAAGTGCCCACGCAAGGGCACTCTTTCCTTTAATTAGGCTCTATTATGTGTTGAAAGATATGCTTGTGTCCTAACTATCAGAACTTCAGAAAGGTGCAAATTTAATTCATTAAGATGAGCTCTTACTGGAGTAGGGTGAGCCCTTACCAAAAGTGACTAGTGGCTGTATGAAAAGATTGCCTCATGTGGACAGGCTCATAGGATAAATTTCTTTTAACAGTGCAGGCAGAGATTGGAGTTATGCAGTTGAAAGCCAATCCACAACAAAGATTACTGGCAAACCACCAAAAGCTCGTGAGAGGCACAAAACATTCCTGTATAGATTTCCAAGGGAGTATTGGCTTCCTGAAGCCTTGACTTTGGACTCCTGGCCCCCACAATAGTGAGACAATACATTTCTGTTACTTTAAGCCATTTGATTTGTGGCATTGTACTTAGTTATAGCAGTCCTAAGAATAACAGACTTCGGTACTAAGAAGAGGGATACTTCTGTAACATACACTTTAAAATATGGAAGTGGCTTTAGAATTAGGTAAGAGTGGAGGCCAAAACAATTTTTATGTATTTTTGTTTTTCTGTACAAGGTCTCACTAGACAGCTTAATTCATAGTGATCTTCCTGTTTCGAGCCTTCCCAGAGCTGGGATTACAGGTGTTCACCACCACGCCCAGGCTTGGTGGCTGGCTCAGTGTGTCTGGGAGCGGAGCCAGCACGGTTTGTGATGCCAGGGCCTGAACCATGATCCCTATGCTTCCCTAAGCAGACACTTAGTCTACTGAACTATATCATTGGCCTGAGGCCAGAATTTTGAGATTCACAATAAAAAATCTACATTTCTCTGAACAGAATATTGCTTAAAGTATGAATTTTAGAGATGCTTTGGGTGAATCCCTATGTGGAAATGAGGAATAAGATGTTAGATACTTGAAGAAAGGTGGTCCTTATTATAAAGGGTCAGAGGATTTGGTTGAATTGTTTTTAACTCTATGGGGGAGATATAGAAATTGTAAAAGTTGAACTTGCATATTTAGCTAAGGAAACTTCTAAGCAAACTGCAGAACATGCAGTCTTGTTTCTCCTTGCCATTAATAAATAAGATGAAAGAGAGATGAATTCACACATTCCCTGTGGTTTGAACCACCAATAGCCCATGCATGGCTATCCCATCAGACAATCTGTGCCACCCAATGGGACTGTTCATGCCCCCAGATGGGGCAATAATGCACATACTACTATGGTTCAGCGCCGCCCAGCAGAGAGATACAAATTATGGCCTAGCAGTGAATGTGTCAAGGGATCATAAATCAGTAAGCAAAACAAGAGCCATAACAAGAGAATTTCAATTATACACAGCCTGACCATATTGCTTAAAAAGAAAGGAAGGGGGAAGGAAGAAAAGAGGGAGGGAAAAAAAGGAAAGAAAGTGATGCTCCAGAAGAAACAACAAAAATGAGGCTGGGCAACCACATTTTGACACAGACATTACAAGTAATTTATGCATCCAATCAACCAGGTAGAAAAAGCCAAAAACAGAGATTCAGTTATTCAGTAAATATCTGTGACGGACCCTCTTTACTAATGGCTTTGACTTCAATAAACAGTAGGAAAGTCCAGCAAATTTTTGAAAATTCAGTACTACATAAACATTACCAACACAGACAGAAAGCAAGGGACAAAAAAAAAAAAAAGAACAAATGGCTGGTAGAACAAATCAGATGCACACAACTGAACCATTGTATCTCTTGAGTTCCAGATAGCAGAGCTACCACTCAGGTCTGAAAGTGTGGGAACTTTGCCCAGGGCGAGGGCAGCACAGCTGGCATCCAAAGATGAAGAGGCTGGCCAACAATGCAGGCTCAATAGGGCCTGGCCAACTTACTCCATTCTCCTTTCCAGAGGATGAAGATGCTGGCCAGGGCTAAGAGGATAGAACCATGCTAGGGTTCCAGGGGATAGAGTGATTACTGCTGAAAGGCTGCAGCCATGGCCACAGTGCTATCGGGTAAGACCACTACCTAGGGCAGGGGGAGTGGCACTGGTAGGAGTCTCAGCTGTTAGCCAAAGTTAATGAGGTGAGGTGAAGTCACTGCCAGGCTTCCAGAGGGAGGTGTCACTACCAGAGACACTAAGCTACTACCCAGTGCTGAGGGAGTGGGGACATTGCCCAGGAATAAGAATCAGAGCTGTGATCCTTGACCAAGGAAGCAATGCTAAGGTTACGGCTGCCTTTTCGATTGTAGAATGTGGGGATACTAGCCAGGGTTGAGGCAGCACGGCCAATAAGATAGGATTGGCCATGATCTGGGTTACAGAGGGCAGGTTGAGCCCCTCAGCTCCAGAGGATGGGTTCGCTCTCTTATAAGCATTGTGGTCACTGCCCTGGGCTGAGAAAGTAAGTTTGCCTCACCTTTGGAGAGCATGACCACTTCCTGGGTTCTAGAAAACCAAATGGCTGTCAAGGCCAGAGGAATATGGAACTGCTGCCCAGGTTTGAGGACAGTGTTATCATCCAGAGATGAAGGAGCAGGATTGCAGGACCAGCAGGCCAGGTAGCTTCTTTGAGAGAATAAGTGGCTCCATACAAATGAAGCAGTGTGCCCTGTGAGTAGCATCACAGAGAACTATCCTCAAGCCTAAAAACCTAGTGAACTGCTGTGTTCTACTATGTTGAGAAGTTCTTGGGAAAAGTGATACCTTTCCCCTTCCTGTTTCTCTCTTTTGGAATGAAAATATTTATCCTATGCTTGTCCTGTCATTGTATATTTGAAGCAGATGAATTGTTTTTCAGGTTTTATATATGCATAGATGGTGTTTCAGTTAGTTTTCATGCTTGCTGGGACAAAATACCCAACACTCAAAATTAAAGAAGGAAAGGTTTATTTAGCCCACAGTTAGTGGAGGTTTCAGTCTATACTCCCCCTTCCTTCTGTGTTGACTGTGAAGAGCTGAACTCCACCAGGGAAGATCCTCCGCAGTGGCACGGCTGCAAAGGGCAAGCTCCTCCAGAGAAGTGGTGCTAAAGCCTTCTACAACACCTTTATACATGCTGTAAGTGCTGAGCCACTCTGGGATGGGCCCTTCCCACACTTTGGGTGGGACCTTTGTGCCCTAGGACATGGTATCATCAAACAGATCCAGCCAAGCTTCTGACATCTCAACTTGACACAGTGTCAACCACCACAGATGGAAAAGAATTTTGCCTTAGTATAAGCCATGCCTTAAATCTCACTCATATATGAATTTGATATTTTTAACTTATTATTGATTCTGGAATGTATTAAGACTTTTGGAAGTGTTGCAATGGAATGAATATATTTTAATTTTTTTTTCTTTGTATGAGTAACTACACTCAGGACCTTGCACCTGCCAGGAAGGTGCTCTGCCATTGAGCTATATATTTTACAGGAGAAAAGAACATTTATTTGGGGAAGGAATGACTAAAGAATAGAGGTTGGATTGTGTATCTTTCCAAGAGTTAAAGTAATCATATTACAGGGATAAATGCATGTCCATGCTTACACTAGAAAAAATTATAACAGCTAGATCTTAGAAATAGAGTTTATGTCCATCAACAGATGAACGGATAAGGAAAATGTGGTATTTATACATAATGGAGTACTAGTGGTGGTTGTAGTTCCCAACGCTACTTTCATGGTTCCACTCTGTTGCCTCCTTGCAGTTTTCTTCAGATGATCCATGTTCTTGGCTTCTCCAAACTTCTAGTGTCTCTGCTATGCTTTTGGTTTCTCACTCAAAGCTTCACACAGTGCCCTCTCAGAGGCACACTGCCTGATCACTCATGCCTTCTTCTGAAATCAGAGTAGAAGCCTTCTTCAATTCAGAACTCTTGCATTCTGCACGAACATAAAACCAATACCACATGGATGATGCCAAGGTCTGCTGCCAACAGGAACAGTACCCAGGCTTCCCTTTCTTTTGACGATATGGGTTGAATTCCTGGATTAGTGAGGACTTTGAAAATAACTTAAAGAACAAATTCTGTAGGCTGCCACTCTGAAATATAGCCTTGTCTGCTTTCTTCTCAAAAGTGTCTTTCCCTTTCACAATTTTCAGGCTCCAAAGTGTGGAATCTTGCTGCTTCTTGTGATGTCCTCAGGCTAGCTATTTTTTATATTCTCCTGTTTCTTCTCAGCAATCAAAATCTCATAGTTTTACTACAGCTTCCTTTTGGCCAAACTCATAGTACATTAAATCATTCTTCTGTGGCTCTTTGTTCTTGATTCCCAACATAAATCTGAGTAAAATCCCCCAACAGTAACCATGCCACTACTTCAATATTAGGCTGACATGAAATTTCTTCTATAAGATTAGTTCACTGCCCTTATTCTTAGCCTCTGGCAAAGTTTCTGGACTCACACAAAATACAGACACATTTTCTGACAAACCATAACACACATTTTCTGGAATCCCAAAGCCAGTGAAGCTCTTTTTCCCAGCAGAAACGTCCTGAGTCTAGTCTTTATCCACAGTGTTTCTATAAGTCTTCTGGTCTTGGGTTCCCACCACAATTTCCCATGCAGTATAGTCTAAGGCATTCTAAATATAACTTTTCAGCCAACATCTCCAAATTATTCCAACTTACCACAAGCCACTCCCAAAAGATCATGAGGCACATGGTTACGTATAGTCACAAAGACGAACCTACTTCTCTGGTACCAAATTCTGTATTACTTTTCTCACTGCTGATACAAAATACCTGCCACCCAAAGTGAAAGAGGAAAAGGTTTATTTGGCTTACAGTATGTAGAAGTTTCAGTCCATAATCAGCTGACATAAAGAAATATAAATGAGCTTTTCGTGGGTAGCAGCAAATGAGAAGGGAGCAGCATGAAGGCCTTGGGCACATTCAGGGAATACAAGGTGGCAGGGCGCTGCCTACCCACCCAAAGTGCCTCAGGCCACCCTGATACTGCATGCGGATTTTCACACCCAACCATGTGGTCTCCAAGTCTCGTTTCTGGTACTTCATGTCACAGCTAAAGATGAAGAAATCCTCAGGGGAGATCATCTACTGTGGGCAGGAGTTCAAGAAGTCTCCGCTGCAGGTGAAGAACTTTGGCATCTGGCTGAGCTACGAGTCCCACAGTGGCACACACAACATGTACCAGGTGTACTGACACCTGACCACAGCGGGCACCATCATGCAGTGTTACCTGAACATGGGTGCCCACTCCATCCAGATCATAAAGGTGGAGGAGATCGCAGCTACCAACTGCCACCGACCCTCAGTCAAGCAGTTTCATGACTCCAAGATCAAGTTCCTGCTTCCCCACCAGGTCCTGCGTCGCCAGCACAAGCCTCGCTTCACCACCAAGAGGCCCAACACCTTCTTGTAGAGGCAATGCCAATGAACCTGGTGCTGCTCTGCACCTGGTTAAAAAAAAGAAAATATAAATGAATCTCTGGGAGTCAGAGGTAGAATGCTATGGTCTGTGTCCATATGGCCCCTAAAGCCTCATGCAATCATTGGGGGTAGTCTTTTTAGAGGTGGATGAATCTAAAGTTTGTGATTGATTCGTGGTCTAATGCTAGGATTAACAGTGTGAGCACTACACCAGCCCTAGAATGGGTAGAACAGACACAATATGAAGGACAGAATGAGGCTTCTCTCCCTTTCTCTTCCTTTTTGCTTTGCTATAGTCTGACCACCATGAAATGTTCTCTTCCAAGCCACCCTACCTTGAAACCAGCTGGTTATGGACAGAATCCTCCACAAACTATGATTCAAATAAGCCTTTCCTCTTCTAACCTTGGGGGTTGAGTATTTTATCCCAAAAATGAGAGAAGTAATAAGATAAAAGGGGATCAACAATAACAAAATATGACAAGGATAAGTCAGTACATAGTCATCAGTGGAGAGTCAGCCAAATAGCTCAGCAGATTAAAGAATTTGCAAGCAGGTGCAGGAGCCAGAGGTTCCATTCCCTGGCCTACCGTACCCCTCTGTCTCCACCCCCAACCCCCACCCAGTACACAATGAGAAGAAAATTGACACTGGGTGTGGTGATGCATGCCTGTAATCCCAGCTCTTGGGAGGCTATAAACAGGTAGATCACTATGACACTGATCTAGTAGTGAGGCCCTAAACACCCTGTACATCATTCCCTTAAAATACAAAAATAAATAAATAAATAATCATCAATGGAAATTATTTTAATTCATCAATCAAAAGAAACACATTGGAAGAATGGCTCAAGAAATGAGACTCAACAATACGCTCCATACAAGAAACATATTTAACTCAAAAAAAAAATCATAGACGGAAAGACAAGCATGGAAAATAATATCTTACATGACAGGAACTTAGAAAAAAGCAGGGTATCTATTCTAGCTGCAGATAAAATGAATTTCAAGCCAAAGCTGATCAGATGAGACAAAGGTCACTACACATTTGTTAAAAGAACAATACAAGAAATAACAAACACAAATATATATGCACTAAATGCCAGCACATCCAGCTATATAAAATAAATATTAATGGTCATGAAAAATCAAGCATCAACAATACTTCATTGTCAGAAATAGAACATGCATATGATTAGATCATAATGTAATGAAATTGCAAATCAGTGTCAAAAGAAACCACAAAAAATGCAAAAACAGATAGAAATTAATGAATACCCTCATGAACAACCAATGGGTCACAGATGAAATTAAAGAAGAAATTAGAAAATTTCTATAATTAAACAATATTGCCAGGCTGGGAAGATAGCTCAGTGGTCTAAGTGCCTTCCTGGCCAAGTACAAGGACCTGAGTTTGATCCTTGGTACCACATGCCGTGCTAGCCCCAGAATCACAAGTATGCTGTGATAGACCCAAAACTGGCTGTGCTGGTGCATGCTTGTAATCTCAGCAGTGGGGAGGCTGAGACAAGAGGATGTCTACAAGTCTTAACAGCATAGTGGGACCTTCTATCAAATAAAAATAAATAAACAAATGAGTAATAAAACACCCAGTAATGTCAATATCACATACCTGAATTTATCAGAGACAAAGAAAATATCCTAAAAGGAAATTTATAGCAGTGAATTCCCCCATCAGAAAAACAGAATGAGTTCAAATAAACTAACGTTCAATCTCAAGCTTTTACTAGAAAAAGAAGAGCAAATTATATCCTAAGCACATAAGAGGGAGAAAATTATAAAGAGAACATTAGAAGTTAATTCAACAGGCTGGCTCAGGGGACTAAAGTGCCTGCTTAGGGAGGTGCAAGGACTGAGTTTTGATCCCCTGCATGCCATGTCCGGGATTCACCTGTAATCCCAGCACTTCAGAGGCTGAAAATGGGAGGATAAGTACAAGTCCAACCTATGTAATGAGATCTTGTAAGACCCTCGTGTACTAAAATACATAAAAAGAAATTATTTCAATGGAGCATATGAAGACAATGCAAAGTATTAATGACTCAAAAAGCTGATTCTTTGTAAGATTCCATAAAAGAGACAAACCCTTATCCAACCTTATCAAAAAAGAAAAGAAAATACTTAAAACTTCAGGAAATTAAGAATGAAAATGGTAAAATCACAACAGATCCTACAGAATTCCAGAAGATCGTCAATAGCCACTCCAAGAACTGCACTTTAATAAGACAGAAAATACAGAAAAACTGGGCAGATTCCTTGATACTATGGATTGCCAAAGCTGAATCAAGAAGGTATGAGAAGTACCCAATATTAGTCAATAAACTGAAGAAGTATTTAAACCTACCAGAAAGAAAGAAAGAAAGAAAGAAAGAAAGAAAGAAAGAAAGAAAGAAAGAAAGAAAGAAAGAAAGAAAACCTCAGGCCCTAATGAATTGAGCTCTAAATTCTACAAGAAATTCGGAGAAGACATAAAGCAACTACTTCTCAAAATCTTTAAAGAAATTGAAAAGGAAGCAATGCTCCCAAATTCATACCTGCTACCAAAACTGGAGAAGAATCCAACCAAAGAAAAACAGAAATACAGGCCAATCTCCTAAATAAAAATATAGATGCAGTAAAACAGCATTCAGCAAATGATCAAGAAGAGTATACACCATAACAAAGTAGAATTCATCTAAGATATAGGGATGGTTCAACATATGTAAATCAATAAATGTAATACCACACATCTTAATATCAAAAACAAGAACAAAAAAACATATGAGCATCTCAATAGATGAACAAAAATCACTTGAAAAATATCCTTTGCAGACCCCGTGTGTGTGAAACATTCTGCTGTGCGCATGCTGGATTCCCTCCAGACCCAGCCCAGCCTTGGTATGTGTGTGCAATCTGCTCCCCCACCATATCCCCTCCAGACCCAAACCAGGCCTGGCGTGTATGAGATGTTCTGATCTAAACCTGCTAGATCACCTCCAGACTCAACGCAGGCTCAGCATGTGTGAGGTATTCTGCTCTCTGCCCACCAGAGCCCCTCCAGATGCAACCCAGGCCCCACTTGTGTGGAATGTTCACTCCCACAGACTGCAGCAGAATGAAGCTGAACACAGCAGCAGGACCAAAGGTAGGCAACAGCTTGATGAACTCAAACTTGGTAGATCCAGAACCGATAAGCTGAGGCACTTTTTGATAGACTCAGATCTATGAGAGTACCTTCTCTCTTTTTCTCTTGATCTACATAGAGGACCACGGGTAAACAAACAAACTAGTCTGGCTGGAAGACCTCAAGTACATCAGAGGAGGTGATCAGTCAGAACTTAGGGGAACTAAGTTAAGTACAAATTCCCAATTTAATATTCACTTAGCTACACAGACATAATGTTTGCTCTTGCTGTCTAAAACACAAACCCATTAGTTACAAAAGATTGTCAACTACCAAATGTCACCACACATTATTAATGTTCCTAACTGTAGCTCTATAAATACAAAACTATAACAGTCTTAACCGTATAATATCTCTTGGGTAAGAATTTCAGTAGGTGCTAAGGGTACAACTGCACCAAAGCTCTACACCAAAAGTCAGAGGAGAGTGCTATACAAAATGACAAAGAGAAGAAGCAAAATATAGTCTCAGGCCATGAGCCTACCCAGAACAAATGCAGGAGAAAATAGCATAGAAGAAATTGGGAATCATAGCTGAAACTTCTGAATTAATAGCATCAGAAGCAAAGAAACCACTGCAGAAAGAAATAGAGGAAATAAGATAAAAAATAACCTCTGAAGTAAACAAAGAAATCTCAGAATTAATAGCATCTGAGAAAATAACTGCAGAAAGGTAGAGAGGAATCAAATGAGAAATAATCTCTGAAGTAAAAAAAAAGGATAACTATAATGAAAGAATCAATAACTGCTTCTAAAGAAACACTAATAAAAATTAGAGGAAATTAGAAAAACAATGGAATCCTTGAATGAATAATATAGGAAAGAAATAGATCGCATGAAGCAGAATCAAAGAGATACACAAGAACTTAAAATCTCAATCAGAAACTGGAAAAACAGTATCAATGAAAGGAAGAGTTTCAGGTCTTTAAGACACCGTTGAATCTAGTTAAAAGGTAAGAAAGGATCTCTTAAAAACAACCAGGATGCAGTAAAAAAAAAAAAAAATCATTCAATAGCCGCAAGATGATGCAAAGATGAATAACATGAGACTAATAGGCGGAAATGAGAAAGAAGTAGTTAATACAAATGATATAAAAATAATAGAGGCAGAAGTAATAGCAGAAAACTTCCCAAATATGGAGAAACATTCTGGCATCTAGTTAGCTGAAGGATATAGAACTCCAAATAACAGCAACCTAATTAAAAACACACTCAGAATAAGCGAAGATTTTTCTTCACAAACCATGAAGTCAAGAAGAGCATGGAACATAGTGCTTCAAGTCCTCCATGAAAACAAATTTCAGCCCAGATTGCTATTCCCTGCAAAACCCTCTTTCAAGTTTGGTGCAGAAGTGAAATACTTTTATGGCAAACTAAAGAATTTCAAATGATATTTTCTAGTACTACTCTTGAGAGAATGACAGTAAATGAGTTTACACCAGGAGCAGTACATATCAAAAAGACAAGAGTGACATGTATTCCAAGCTAAGTCAAAGATACTTGATACTCAGAAAGCCAGTGATGATAAGCTCAAGTACCTATGTTATAGAGTAATAGTATCACAAAGCTTTTCTGCTGGAGGGTTAAGAATGTAAGTTAACAGACCGACAATTGGAGAAAAAGAAGGGCTGTAAGGATAGCCAATATTTTGGACCTAGCCCTTCAAGGTCAATAAAGACCCAGGACATAAGAGAGCCTGTGCTGTAATATCCTATAACTCAGAGGTGTCCCAAATTTTCTGGTCAAGGAGATTATGGGACCTCAGAGGAAAGGGATGAATGAACTGTAGTGCGTCTAAGGAGAGTCACCCAGAGAAAAACATCCTCTCAGGCTTTCACAGAAAGCAAAATGGCCAAGCAATGGGCATGACTTGTCCCGAAGGCTGACACTAACAACAGTTCTACAAAGTACTGCCTATGGTCCCAAACTTAATCCTGAGGGGATTTGA
>PVJA010027908.1:0-28074 GCA_004027025.1 Myocastor coypus
TTTGAAATGTCTCTTGAAAGATTAATCAGTCCGCCATGCTTAATCTCAGTCTTAGGCAAAGTCTCTGGGCACGAGCAAAATTCCGAAAGACTTTCAGCCAATCCATAGCACAAATCATCTGGAGTCCAATAACCAATGCTGTCCTTTTTTCCAGCAGAAACCTCCTCAGCCTGATCTTTACAGGTAGGCCTTCTGTCAGCCTTCTGGTCTAAGCTCTGACCAGAATCTCCCAAGCTGAACAGCCGAAGCCATTCTACTGCTTTGTTTTCAGCCGACATCTCTGAACCTTTCCTATCTCTTCCGGTAAGCCATTTCCAAAAGCTTATAATCCACATTGTCAGGTATAGTCACAGCAACGACCCTACTCCTGGTACCAAGTTCTGTATTAGTTACTTTTTACTCGTTGCCGGGACAAATACCCAACACTCAAAATGAAGGAAGGAAAGGTTTATTTAGCTCACAGTTTTTGGAGGTTTCAGTCCATATTCGGTTGGCCCAAGGCTGAGTGGAGCA
This sequence comes from Myocastor coypus, assembly GCA_004027025.1. Lineage (NCBI taxonomy): Eukaryota > Metazoa > Chordata > Mammalia > Rodentia > Myocastoridae > Myocastor > Myocastor coypus. Next base: position 514 of record PVJA010027908.1, read on the forward strand.
CGGCGGAGAGCATCCAGTTCAAGGCGGCAGAACAGCAGCAAAATGGTGGCAGAGGCAGCCAACCAAACAGGGCAGCAGAGCAGCAGCACCAGCTCGAGCTCCAGTCTGTCTCTCTGTCTCACTTTGTATTACATTCAGGCTCTCCGCCTTAGCTCCCGCCCTAGGCTACACCCATAATCCCAGAAGTACTTCCACCCATAATCCCATCAGTACTAAAACCCATAATCCCAGGGATCAAGGCTCAAGTCTCAAACTCTAGAAGTCCCCGCCCAATGACTCCATGAGGCTTTGGGGGGACAACTAGACATAAGCCATAACAGTAATCAAATAAAAAGTATTACAATATTTGATTTCAAGGCATATTACAAAGCCATATTAACTTAAAAATCATATTAACAGACAGATTGTTATAGCATAAAAATATATACACAGACCAGTGGAACCAGCAGTACATTTCACCTACAAAACAATCATCACTTGATCTTCAACAGCAACCACAAAAAGACATACTTTTCCATAAATGGTACTGAAAAAATTGAAAATCCATAAACAGAAGAGTAAATCTAGTACTCTACTTGTTAGAAAAGTTACAAAAATGAACTAAATTTTAGTTCATTTAGACAACTAAAATTTTTAAAATCTTTTATTGATTTGGTACAGGTCTTGCTACGCAGCTAAGATTCACTGTGATCCTCCTGTCTGAGCCTCCCCAGTGTTGGGATCAAAGGCCTGCAAGACTACAGTCAGTTTTGGTGACTGGCATGGCCTGCCTAGCATGTGGTACCAGGGATCAAACTCAGGTCCTTTTTCTTCCAGGCAGGCACTTAGACTGATGCATCTCCCCAGTCCTGGATTAGACATCTAAAAGCAAGAGCTGAAACTTTGAACCTACTACTAGAGGAAAACAAAGAGAATGCTTTGAGAAATTAAAAAAGGCAAGCTTTTTTTTTTTAACAAAACTCCCAACATACAGAAAACAATCATAAAAGTAGACTGTGAGATTGTGTCAAACTAAAACACCTTCTGCACAGCACATAAAACAGTTATCAGGTATGCACAAACAACGTATCAAATAGAAGAAAATATCATAAGTTGCATATATGACAAGGGGTTATGAACCAGCCTGCTTGCTCAGAGGCAACACAATTTAAAAGTGAGTAATAGATCTACATAGACATACAAATAGCCAAAAAGTCTTGGAAAATGATTAGCATCACTGTTAATGAGGGAAATAGAAATTAAAACCAGAATGAGGTTTCAATAGCTTGTTCTAGTAATAATGGCTATTATCAAAAGGACAAAAATGTATCAAGCACTGGAGAAGTGGAGGAAAAGAACCATTATTTATCATTGGAATGTTAATTAGTAGAGCTATTGTGTAAGACAACGTAGGGTTTCCTAAAAAAAAAAAATAAATATAAGACTACCACATGACCCAGCAATCATACTACTGATCATCAATATGTCTAGCAGCTGAAAATAGATAAGAGTACATGGTGTGTTACACAGCATGACCTTCACCAGCCCTAGAAAAGGATGAAATCCTGTCCTTTGTAACAACATGGATGAAACTTAAGGTTTCATGTTATGTGTGATAAGTCAGACAGAAAAAAATAAGTTCTCCATGATGACACTCATGTGAGCAACTTAAGAGCTGATCTCACAGAACATGTGGTCCCAGCGGCTGAACTCTCATGAGGAGGAAGGAAAGGGGAGAGGCTGACCGACAGGTCTTGGGTCACAGTTTGAAAGAAGAAGTTTGGGTGTTCTAGAGCCCAGTGGTGTGTCTGTAGAAAATGATGGTATACAAGATACTTTTTAAAAAACTGAAAGAAACGATTTTTTTTTGCTGATCACCTGAGGAATGGATGAAAAAGATGAGTTTTTATATAATGGAGAATTCATCAGCTATAAAGAATAATAATCTTAAAGCCTTCATATGTAAGTGGATGCAACTTGAAGACATACTCATAAGTGAAATAAACCAGACCCATATGTGTAAATATTGTATGGTCACCCTAGTGTAAGAACTCAAAAGAAGAAATGAAGATGGAAAGGTATAACACAATTAAATGGAAAGCAAGAACTTAAGGATTAAACAATGAAGAGAGAGCAAGGAGAAAAGTTAGAAAACATGGCAGGGGAAAAACTATACATTTATGTACACAAAATGGTTAAGACAATGATCCTAAGAATCTCTATCAGGTTTTTGAAACTAGCAGTTAATTGGTAGAATTCTCACCTTGACTAACTATATATGCTGATACCTGTGAACTAAACAACTACACTGAGGATAGCAAGATGTAATACTAAAACCATGCTTGGAATACTTACTTTTCTGGCCTTCTAAATACGTACTGATTATAATGTCAAATTAATTATTGTTATACTCTCTCTAAAGTAAATGTTTTGTTTAAAATAGGTAATAAAAGAGAATAAAACAAGTAAAAAGACTATAGGATTGACCTGCTACAATTTTGTATATGGTTAGATTTCTAAATATCTGTGTAAAAATGTGTGATTGTTTTTTATCACATTTTATAGAGATTTATTAGAATATCAATGATTGATGGAAAACACTGATTCCATGTTATGTCTAAGGCATTTGATATTAAGAAAGACAGTGATGTTAAACTCAAGTGCCTATACTGCAGGGTAATAATATCACTAAGCTTCTCTTCTGGAGGATTAACAACTTAAGCTTGCAGACCAAAAATCAGAGGAAAAGAAGGGCTACAAAGATGGCCAATATTTTGATCGCAGTCCCTCTAAGTCAGTGAGGACTAAGGACATAAGAGAACCTGTACTGTAACATCCTATAACTCAGTGGTGTCCCAAATTTTCTGTTCAAAGAGATTATGGGGCTACTGAGGAAAGGGACCAATGATGTATAGTGTACCTAAGGAGGGTCACCTAGAGAGAAAACATTCTCTCGACTTTCACAGAGAGCAAACTGGTCAAGCAATGACAATGACTCATCCAGGTGGCTGACACTGAGAAAAGTTCTGCAAAGCACTGTACATGGTTTCAGGGTAAATCCTGAGGGGATTTGACTGACCTTGCCAGGTATAGAAGTTACAGTTTTATTATATAGGTTTTGCTTTATCTTGGTCTTAGACATCCAGCAGAAAAGTCTGACCATGAGGCATAAAAAGTAAAGCCATATTAATATCTTGAGCTCTAAAACAACTTCTGACATTGCCAGTTGTGTTGATAACCCACTACTACTATAAACTATTGTACTATACATTCTCTTAGTTCAATGAGAAGCAATATTTGTACTAATAGTGTTTAGAAAAGATATCATGTCTGCATCTTATACTCTGTACAACTACTATGAAGGCAGTAATAAGCAATATATTAATTATTGTAGCTGTCCTTCTAACCTGTTTTGAAACTGTCTCATTGTTATTTCTTTCTCATTAAAATTAAAAATAGAAAAGAAAGGTTTTTGTTTTTTATTTTCAGTGCTATGAGTCCATCCCAGGACTTTGCTCCTACTATGAAAGTACTTAAATACTACTCTGCCTGGTCACGTGGCCCATCTAGTAGAAAGAATTTTGAATGTTTTCACCATAATAAAATGATATTGACCATTACACAATGTGTATATGTAACAAAGCACCACTTAGTACCCTACAAATATGTATGATTTTTAGGTATTCATTAAAACTAAAAATTAGAAGTTCTAAACCTCAACTTTCTCTTTTTTGTTTTTAATGTACTTAGTATAGTGTCTCACTATTTGGCAAGATTGAGGGTCTTGCTCAATCTTCTCTTGACACATATTTCCACATGTTTTCTTTTGCTATGTCACTGCTATTTTTACTTTATCAAAGAACTCAAGGATGTTCAGTTTGGCTTTCATTCTCTTCTCAGAGCACTTGATGGCTGCCAATCTCCCAAATCTTACCATAGGTCCCAGCCTGCCTAACCTCTTTACCTCCCGAGTTTCTGCGCCAGCCATTCCTGATCCTGTTCTACCCCCATGGTCTGTGAGGCCAGCTCTTAAGTTGCAAGGAAGTGAAAGGAGCAGCTAATGCTTAAATTTTTTTTTACCCTGATTTTTTGTTCCTCTTTTGCATTTCTTATAACTATTTTGTTATTGTTTTGTTTTTCTTTAGATGAATCTTATATGTTTATATCTGAAATGAATTCTGAACTTTGGAGCTTGTTCACTGACTATGGGCTCTGCTAGAATCACTCCCTATGGAGCACTCTTTATTTTCTTAAAGTGAATAAAAATAGTAAAAAATCATTGGAAATGATGTAGAATTTCACTAAAAAATAATAGGAATTCAACAGTGGTTGTTAGGTATAAGCACTCAGAATCAGTCAAAAAAGTTATTAAAAAATTAAAAAGAGAGAAAAGATTTAAACATTAACTTATTCCATTCAATAGATCAGCAGTACAGTTGTCGAAGCCATCCTATGTATATGCATATATAGTTTACTTTCCTTCTTTCCGTTTTTCTCCTTTCCCTCATTCAAGATGTTCCTTCCATTTGAACAGTTTCTTTTCCTATCACATTATATATTCTGCCATGCAGATCCTATTTATCCTTCAGGTTCTTACACTAGGGAGATAATACGATGTTTGTACATGAACATCTGATTTATTTCACTTATGAGTATGGTCTCTAGTTGCATCCATTTATCTACCAAAATCTTGAGTTTATCTTCTTTATAGCATAAAAATGCCACAGCATTTTAATCCATTCTTTAGTTGATGGGCATTTGGGTCCTTACCAAGACTTAGGTAATACAAATGGTGCTGCTATAAACATGTGTGCACAAACATCACTGTGATGTAATATTTTCAGTTCTTTTGGAAAAATACCTAGAAAGAATATAGTTGGTTTGAACTTTCAACACTAGCTTTTTGAGGATTCTCCACAATGATTTCCATAGTCACTGTACCAGTCTATATTCCCACCAACATCAGAGAAGGGTCCTTTTTCTCTATAGGCCTGCCAATATTTTTGACTTCTTGATAATACCCACTCTTTCTGGGGTAGGAAGAAATCTCAGTGTTGTTTTAATGTGCATTTCTTGACTGACCAAAGGTGAACATTTTTTGAAGTATTTATTTGCTTACTTATCCTTTATCTGAGAAGTATGCATTCATCTCACATGTTCACTTTTGGATTGGGTCTTGGAATTTGTGGGGCCTGACATTAAATTCTTTATATATTCTAGATCAAAGACCTGTACAGTCAGCTAAAATTTTTTTCTCAATTTGTGACTTTTCTTTTTATTCTGGTGGTGATATCTTTTGATGTACAGAAACTTTGCAAGAAGATGAGCTCCAAAAAAGATATATTTAGGTATACATGCAGAACAGTTTGGTTAATTGTATTGTTGATTTCCGCCAGTATTTTCAAAGGAGCAGTTAATGCTTAAAGAAAACATTTTTACTGATTTTTGTCTTCCTCTTTCGCATTTCTTATAACTTCTTTGTTACTCTTTTGTGTTTCTTTAAATGAATCTTACACATTTATATCTGGCAAACTGAACAACTAATTTAAAGATAGCATCCATTACTGAATTGTTATTAGTTTGTTTAGTAAAACCTTGTTTCTAATGCTGATTTTTTCTATCATTTCTTCGTGTTCTTTTAAAAAAAGAGAAAAAGATGAGCTCACACTTTCTGATTCTTTGAAGTATTTCTCATGAAGTTTTTTGTTGTTGTCATTGTTATTGATGAACTCTCTACCTATCCATATGTCTTCAAGATTCCTATTTTCCCCTCCTTAGTGTTTCTATTTTATTTTATTTTATTTATTTATTTATTTATTTATTTATTTTTTGGCCTTTTTTGAGACAGGGTCTCACTATGCAGTTGAGGCTGGCCTTGAGCTCACTTTTGTAGCCCAGGCTGGTCTCGAACTCGCACCAATCCTCCTGCCTCAGCCTCCCAAGTGCTGGGATTACAGGCGTGAGCCACCACGCCCGGCAGAGTGTTTCTATTTTAATATTTAAATCATTGATCTACTTTGATATTAGTGCATGGTGATAGATACTTTGGCATATGGAAAGCCACTTTTTCTAATAACATTTATTAAGAAAGCTATCTTTCTTTCAGTGAACGTTTGGCTCCTTTGTCAAAACTAAGGTAGCTGAATGTGTTTGCGTCTTCATTTTCTAAACTATTCCATTGATCCTCTCATCTGTTTCTTTTTTTTTTTTTTTTTTCCAGTTCCATGCTGACTTTATCACAGTAGCTTTGTAGCATTATTTCAAGTTGGGAATTGTGATTTCTCCTGTCACTTTTTTGTTGCCCAGAATTGCCTTTGAGGTCTCTTCTGGTTTCAGATGAATTTTAGGAATGATTTCTCTAGATCTGCATGGTATAGTAACGGTATTTCTTAATCAGGATTTTGTAGAACAGTTTTAGGAGTATGGCCTTTTTCACAATGTTGGTTCTTCCACTCCAGGAGCAAAAATATCTTTCCATTTTGTGAACTTATCTTCAACCTTTTTTCAGAGTAATATAATTTTCATTGTATAGATCTACAGTTTCCTTTGTGAGATTGATTCCTAAGTATTTCATTTTTTTTTTTTTTTTTTTTTGGATGCTACTGTGGAGGGTGTTCTTTTCTTAATTACTCTCAATGAATTTGTTGTTTATGCACAGGAATACTATGATTTTTGGTATTGACTTTGCATCCTGTTACGCTACTGAATGTAGCTATTAAATTGAGAAGTCTTTTGATGAAGATTTTGGGGTCTTCTATGGAATGTATCATGTCATCTGTGAATAACGACAACTTCACTTCTTACTTTCTAGTTATTACTCCTTTTATTTATCTCTCACCTAATTGTTACAGCTAATGTTTCTAGAACTATGCAGAATAGATGTGGTGGGGCCCGGCGGGATGGCTAAGTGGTCTAAAGCCCCTGCTTGGGCAGCTTCAGGGACCGCAGTTCAATCCCCGGCACCACATGCTGCACCAGCCCTGCCCTCGGGGTGGCTGAGCCGGCCGAAAAAATGAAGTGAATAAACAAACAAAGGTTCTGAAACAAGAATAAAAATAATAAATAAAATAAAATAAATTCTAAAAAAATAATAAAAATAAAACTAATGCATAAAAAAAAAAAAAAGAATAGATGTGGTGACAGTGGACAGCCTTGTTCCTGATTATAAACTGAAGGCTTTCAGTTCTTCTGCATTTAGTATGATGCTGAGTAATGCTTTGTCATAGATGGCTTTTTATCAGGTTGAGGTTTAGACCATCTATTCCAATATTCTGTAGGGTTTTCATCAGGAATCCATGTTGATCATTGTCAAAAGTTTTTTCTACATTTATTGAGATGATTATGTGATTTTTATCTTTGGCTCTGTTGGCGGATTTGTGTATATTGAACTATCCCTGCACTGGGGTGAATCCCAATAGGTCTTGATATATAATCTTTTTGATAATTTGCTAAATTCTATTTGGTAGCATTTTATTGTGGATTTTTTGCATGTGTGTTTATTAGGGAGATTGGTTTGTTGTTCTCCTTTTTGGTTGGGTCTCTCTCTGGTTTTGTTAAGAGAGTAATATTTGCCTCTAGGAATGAGTTTGAGGTAATTACTTCTGCTTTGATTTTATGATATGAATGTCTTATCTTTCCATTATGAATTAGCATTAAATCTTCTCTAGGATTAAAGCACTTGCAAGCAGGTGCAGAGGTTGAGGGTTCAGTCTCTGGGCCTGTCATGCCAGCTCCACCTCTGGGGTGCACTGAGATGGGAATTGAGATGGGTTGTGGTGATGCCCTCCTATAATCTCAGCTCTTGGGAGACTATAAACAGGCAGATCACTACAAGTCTGATCTAGTAGTAAGAACCTGAACACCCTGTAGATACTTCCCTAAAATAAAAAAAAATCTAAATGTCTTGTAGAATACAACTGTGAATCCATTATGATCTAGTCTTTCCTTTATTGGTAGGATTTTGGGTACATTTTCAATTTCATTGAATGATATTAGGTTATTCATAATTTTTATATCTTCTTAACTCAGCTTTTATAATTCATATGTAAGTAAGAATCTGTCCATTTCTTCTGTGTTTTCCACCTTGTGAGAGTAAACTTTTTGGAAGTAATGATATTCTGAAGTTATATAGGGTCTGAAGTTATTTCACTGTTTTTATTCATTATTGTATAAATTTGAATTTTTTTCCCTTTGATGAGGTTGGCTAGAGGTTTATCAACATTTTTTGTTTGAAAGAATCAACTCTTCAATTCATTAACTGTTTGTATTATTTTCTTCATCACGACTCTATTAATTTTTGCTCTGATCTTTATAATTTCTTGCCTTCTTTGGGCTTAGAGCTTTCTCTTCCTTTCCTAGGAGTTGTGGTACAGTGTAAGATTGTTTATTTGGGCTTCTTCTATTTTCCTGATGTGAGAATTTATTGTTATAAATTTATTTGTTGAAACAGCTTCCATTGTATCCCTCAGGTTTCATAAGTTGTATTTGCATTTTCATTTCATTATATGTATTGTTTAACTTCTTTTCAATTTCTTCTCTGACCTATTGATTCAGAGGGGTGTTATTCAATTTCCATGTGTTTATAGAGTTCTTGCTGTTTCTTTTGTTAATAATTTCCATTACACTATGGTCTAAGAATATGCATGGAATAATTTCCATTCCTTTGCATTTACTTAAGCATGCTCTGTGTGCTAGCATATGGTCTGTTTTGAAGAATACCCCATGTTCAGCTGAAAAATGTGAATTCTAATATTTTCATGGAACACTGTGTAAAGGTCTACTAAGTTAATTTTTTCACAATTTTGCTTTGCTACTGCTATTTGTTTGCTGAATTATTTTGTCTATTGGATCTATCTCTTTGTTCTAATGCAGTGTTAAAGTTCCCCTTTATAATTGTGTTATTGTTCATTTTATTTTCCATACTTGTTAAAATTTGTTTTCTACATTTGGATGCTCTCATATTGGTGCATACACATATTTATGATCATTATCTCTTTCTCTTGAAATTATCCCCTGACAAGTATGTAGCAACCTTATTTATCTCATTTGATCATTTTTGACGTTCACATTTCCAGCAACCAGAATAGCTGCCCCTGTGCTTTGCTGGGCTCCTGTTGCATGGACTATTCTTTTTTGTCTTTTGATTTCAACTTATGAATTTCTTTTGGGTTAACTGTATTATTACTTGTAGGAATATATTGTTGCCTTTTGTTTCTTGATCTGCTCTGCCAGTCTACTACTTTTGATTGTTGAATGAAGCCTGTTACATTGTTTTGGCTGATATGTATTGACGTATCTTTGTCATGATTTTTCCTGCTGTAGGCTCCCTACTTTACCCCTTTGTTTAATTGCTTGGTCTGCTTGGTAGTTCCTTTCTATTTTTCCTGAAGTTCAGGTCATTTTTGTCTCTTTCTAGAATATCTTTCAGTATCTTTATAGGACTTATTTGTTTGACAAGCATTTCTTCAGTTGTTCTCTGTCATGGAAGTGTCTTATCTTTGCATTAAGGTTTGATAAATTTTTGCAGAATGTAATTATTTTCCTTCAGGATCTGAAATACTTCATTTGAAGCTCTCCTTGACTTGATGGTTGTTTTGAGAAATCTGTCATGATTCTGATAGGCATTCCACTATAGATGATCTATTTCTTTTCTCCAACAGCTTTTAATATTCTGTTATTTTGTTGTATTTCTGGCATCTTAATTATTATGTGAGCCGGGCGTGGTGGCGCACGCCTGTAATTCCAGCACCCGGGAGGCTGAGGCAGGAGGATCGGTGTGAGTTCGAGACGAGCCTGGGCTACAAAAGTGAGCTCAAGGCCAGCCTGAACTGCATACTGAGACCCTGTCTCAAAAAGACAAAAAAAAAAAAAATTATTATGTGTCTGGGTGTAGGTTTATTTTCATTATGGCTAATTGGGGTTCTATATGCCTCACTTATGTGCATGTCACTTTTTTTCTCATGCTTGGGAAATGTTCTGTTACTACTTCTGCAAATAATGTTTTTATGTCATTTGTGCGGAATCCTGCTCTTTCATTGATTCATATAAGCCTTGTATTGTTTTTGCATGCATCATCTTACAGCTATTGAATTGTTTATTTTCTGGTTCCATGTTATTTTTAAGAGATCCTTCCTTTCATGTTCACTAGCTGCGATGCTCTCTTCAAGATCTGAAATCTATCTTCAGTTTGTTCAAGAAATGTTTGATAGCTTTAATGGAATTTTTATTTTTTAATTTTAATTTAATTTTATTTTTATATTCTAGGGAAGCATCTACAGGGTGTTCAGGATCTCACTACTAGATCAGACTCATAGTGATCTGCCTGTTTACAGCCTCCCAAGAGCCAGGATTACAGGAGAACCTCACCATGCCCAGTCTCATTTGCCATCTCAGTACACGGGGCTGGCACGGCAGACCCAGGGATTAAACCACCAGCCTATGGGCCTGCTTGCAGGCACTCTAATTTGCTGTGCTATTTGGTCAGCCTTTAATGGTATTTTTAATTTCTAGGATTTCTTTTAGAATTTTTTTCATGTATTCTAAATCTTTCTTGTATTATTCATTCAATATTTCCATCATTTTAAAATTTTCTTCCATGTTTTTAATCTATATCTTCTTTAGATATGCTGAGCAATTCATTCATTATTGTTATCATTTTTTTTTTTTTTACCTGAGAGGTTATTTGTGATCTGATTTCTCCTATAGCCCGATGGAGTTGTTTCTTCACTTCAGTTGTTACAATTTCAGGTGTGTTACTTCTAAGTTTTTCTATGTCCTTGTCTCCTGGACTCATTCTGGGTGGGTTGGAGACCTGAGATTGCATTTTGCTCCTTTTTTTGTTGTTGTTGTTTTGTTTTGTTTTGTTGTTTTGGTTTTTTTTTTTTTTTTTTGACACTTTTGAAGCTCCCAAAGTTCACCTGGGCTCAGCTGTGATTCAGGAAGTGATATATGGGTCACTAAGACTTGAGATAGTTGTTGGGTAGAGTAGGTCTCACAAAGGCTCTGGAGACAGTGCGAGAAAGGTGAAGTGTAGCTCAGCAATGCTCCTGAGACTGTTGGGACCTGGGGTGCTGGTCAGAATACTTTCTTAAATCTGCTCAAATGCCATCTTCTTGGCAAGTATTGCATTACTCATTCCGTCTGGAAGTGTACCATGCCATATTTCCTTCTCAGTTTAATTATTCTCTATAGCACACTAACATGTAAATACTTATTTGTTGTCTAGCTCCCCCACTATAGTGTAAGTTCTGTGGAGGCAATAATTTATGCCTTTTTGTTTGTTTATTAAAGTAGTTCCAGAGGCCTAACCTGTACCTGAAACATAGTGAGAGCTCAGAAAATATTTGTTCAACATTTATCACTGAGAATGGTTTTACTTCACTTTGGAGGAGCGCTGGTCCTCATCTTGAGTGTGGTTTCCTGGATCTTGAAATGAGGTGTACAACTTAGGTCTCCTGGAGAAGCTTGTCACATTGACTTTCCTGATGAGAACTCAGCTGTCCTCATCCTCAGAGGAGCTTAGAACCTCACTCTTGCTGAGGATAACTGTGGTAATTTTCAGGGCAAGCTCTGGTTCTTACTTTAATTATAACTTTCTGGTTCCAGTACAGATTCTTCAGCCTGCTAGCACATGTTCTCCCTCTTGCTGAGACAGACTTTTTCCCTCCACCACTGACCTTTGGGCCTTTTCAGCACAGATCCATAAAGTAGGCCTGTATGAGACCTTGTTGTGAGCTCTGGGCCTCCAAACAGATTTGTGGGAGGTATGGTCATGGGTTCTAGGTCTTCAGTTGGACTCATGCCAGAAATTATTGTGTGATCCAGACCCTCAGCTGGAGTCTTTGGTCTTTAATGTGGGGAAGATTTCCTGTGCTCTTAGTATGATTTTTTTTATAGAATGATATTATAAAATACATGTCCTATATTATATTATTTACCTTGGAAAACCACAAACTATAACAATGATTAAAGCAGTTATTAAAGAGTTAAATTCTTAATTCTATATCTTCCTTCCAAAGACATAAGAGTAGGATGTGAGGGTAATCTGTTACCCTACTGCTCAGCAATCCTGATTCAGCTGAGCTGGCTGGTGTGATGGGTGTACCACTGCTCCCTCATGGCTCCATGTGCATTCCTCTTGAAGCTACAGGTTTGACAAAGAGGACGTCCCCTAAGCAGGACCTCCTCAGTTGGGGTAGACAAGTAGCTGTGCTCCCCAAATAGACCCTCTCAAGCTCACAAAAGACACCAGACCAAAACAACTTTACACATGTATTTAATTTAATTTATTTATTTAGATAGGGTCTCTCTGTAGATTTTAGGCTTGCCTTGAACTCACTGTGTAGCCCAGAACATACAATGATCCTCCTACCTCAACCTCAAATACTGAGATTATAGGCATGTGCCACTAGGCCCAACTACACATATACTCTAACAACCTTTCTAAACAGAACAATTTTCCATTTTAAAAATAAATTGGTCAAGATTAAAAAGAAGAAAAGTAGTCTGTCATAGTTTGTGAGGTCAATATAGCTCTAAAATGAGGCCAATGTGTTACACAAAAGAACGTTACAGAATGATTTCTGCATGGGCATAAATGCAACAATCCAAAATAAAATAGTAACAGAATTAAGCTATGTGATATATATATATATATGTATATATATATATATATATATATATATATATATATATATATATATACATACATAAAAACCCATCTGTAATTCTAGCATTCACGAAGTGGAGCCAGAAGGATTGCTGTGAATTCAAGACCAGCCTAGGCTCCATGAACAAGTTCAAGGCCCTCCTAGACTACATAGTGAGACACTGTTGCACATGAAAAGGAAAAGTACACACACATCATATTCAAATAACATCATTCCAGAAATGAAAAGCTATTTCAGCATCAGAAAATATATCCACTTATTAGCATGCAGGAAATTCAAGAAAGAAGTAATGAAATTATTAATTTGTTTATTTAGTCAAATTGTGTTAGGCACTGCCTCAGACACTGGTGACACAACATGGGAATAAATGCAGAATTTCTTTCCTACACAGTGTTTATAGCCATGTAGGTGAGTGAGATAATACTCAAATAGAAAAACTGAATGGTGTCCTGACAGAATTCAGACTGGACAAGATGAAGAATGCTTTTTGGAGCACACACCTGGATGAAGGGAGAGAATAAAATACATGCATTTTTAATTAGATCATATGAGGCAGAAAATGACTAGTACAGAGGTGCATAAGGAGGAGTTTTCATGGACAGAGAACCAAGCAGGCATGTTGAAGAACCAAAGGAACCCAACTGTGAACAGAGCAGAGGTGAAAAGAGCATATGAGATGGGAGAGATTGCTAAAACCCAAGTCTGATCTGATTTCTGTATCCTAAAGTAAGGATTTTGGACTTTATTTCTAAGTATGATAGTAGAGTTTTGAAGGGTTTTCTTCAGATGACTCATAAACTGCTTCTTGTTTTAAATAAGATTTCTAGCATATTTATGTGAAGAATAATCTTTGTTAAATAAGGTCTTTATAATTGATGGCAAAACCACTCGGAAGAGAAAGACAAGATAGGAGGCAATGACAGTGCCGCCGATGACAAGACGATGGCTTCTGTAAGGTCATTACAATGCCTGAGTGATTGAACTGAGACAGAGGGAAAATGAATAAGAAAAGTCATTATTGTTCTCCAGGAAAACAATTTAGTGAAAGGAATGCGCCTATGAGTGTGGAGATTGGCAAGTTCCAAGATCCATAGCTGTCAAGCTGGAGTCCCAGGAAAACTGATAGTGTTGGCCCAGTCCAGACTGCCAGTTCACAATGGAGGAAAGCAGTAAGAGTTATGGTATGGTCCCAGACTCTCAGTAATGAGTGACTGCCTACTTGTGGGAGCAGGATGGTGGCAGCTTTTTGTCCATCTAATTCCATAGGTCCCAATTGAGTTAAGAAGGACAATCTATTTTCCTCAGTCTACTAATTCAAATATTAGTTGTTACTAGAAATACCATATCAAACACATTTACAATGATACTTGACCAAGACATCTAGACACTGTGTACTTCACTCAAGTCTAAACAAAACTCACCAGTGTAGCAAGCTAGAAACACCGTTATAAAGTAACTATGAAAATCAGTCGCTTTTGTGCTTAAAGCTGAGATTTTATGTGTTCCTAGGAGCTACACGAAGACATCACTGTAACCACAGGTAGTTCACAGTGGGCTGAAACTCTCATCCAGGTTTTTACAAAAGGAAAGTGCTGCAGTGTTAAAGAGTTGAAAGACAAGTAATAAAAGTATCTTTATTTATAGGTAATATAATTTTAAACAAGGAAAATTGAAGTGCTTTTTATCTACTAGAGAAAATAAAGTTCCAAAACCTTACTGTACTCTAATCAACATAAAAAGGCACTAAATAATTAGATTATCCAAACAAATAAAATAGAAAAATATCCTACAAAGTATCTAAGAATAAACTCAATACATGATGATTAGGAACTCTATAAGGAATATAAAATATTTGGGAAGAACAAAAACAAATCAAACACAGATATATACTACTTCATTCAAGAATCATAAAGATTTCAACCTCTCCCTTCACAAATAGTGCATAAACTTAATGTAACATTCTAACGAAAAAAAAAATTCACAGAACTTGAAAAGTGAATTCTCAAATTAATATAGAAGCATAAAAATCAAGAGTCTACTAAATTTAAAGAATAAGCTGGGGGAGGGGAAAATCTTCCCAACCAAATATACCAAGAATTTATAAGGCTGTAGCAAAAGAGACAATGTGGTATTGGCACAGGAGAAGTCCAATAAGCCAAAGCAACATAACAGAGAATTCAGAAGCAGACAATCACATATGTGGAAATTTGAAAGCGGACCAACAGAGCTCTACAAGCCAATGCATAAAGGCAAGGCAATTCACTCAGTGCTGCTATAGTAATTGTTTAGCTTTATGGAAAAAAATAAAATAAACCTACATCCCATTCTCATAACATATACAAAAAAATACACTCTAGATGGATCAAAGATCTAAATGTAAAAAGCAGATTTTGGTAGAAAACATGGAATATTTTTCTAAAATTCTAATGTGGAAAAATTTCTTAAGACACAAAAAATATCCCAAAGGGTTGTTGGATTTGATGATATGGAGATTTTTTTTAAGGAGAAAAACCCCTCATGTTCAACAAAAGCCAAAAAAGAAAGTGAAAAGTAAACTCATCATCTTGAAAAGATAGGAATTTTTTAAATAAATAAATCAATTGAGAATGAATAGTCTGGGAGAACTCCTAGGGCCTGCCTGAGACTTCCAGCTCACCTGGGATGGCCTCTGGCCTACCACCTGAGACATGCTCCCACCCATGTGAGACTTCCTCAGGCCCTCCTGAGACCCCCGGCCCACCTGAGACTTCCGGCCTGCTGCCTGGGACCTCCTCCGGCCCATGTGAGACCTCTGGCCCGCTTGAGACATCCTCCGGCGAGCCTGAGACCTCTAGCCTGCCACCCCAAGCCTCCTGTGGCCTGGCTGAGACCACCAGCCTGCCTGAGACTCCCGACCACCTGAGACCTCCTCTGGCCCACCTGAGACCTCTGGCCCACCTGAGATGGCCTCCAGACCTCTGAGAACTCCTCTAGCTCACGTGAGACCTCCTCCAGCCCACGTGAGACCGCTAGTCCATCTGAGACCTCTGGCGCAACTGACATGACCTCTGGCCCACCTGAGACCTCCTGCAGCCCACATGAGAACTCCTCAGGCCCGCAGAAGACCTCTGGCCCACCTCAGACTTCCAGCCAGCTGAGATCTACTCAGGCCCCCCGATGCCTCCAGCCCACTTAAGAACTCCTCCTGTCTGCTGTGAGTGAAGCCTATCCAGCATAAGTGCCACCACGTCAGACCTCCTCTGGTCCGCTGTGATAGGAGACTATCCAGCAGCTAGGTCTGCCATGTGAGTCAGACATTCAGTCAAACACCATTGTACACTATCCAGCACGAAGTCCACCACCTGAGTCAGACCTCCGGCCCAACACAAGCTTAGATTGTCTAACAGGGAGGTACATCAAATGAGTGAGAACTCCCTCACCCAGCTTAAAAGCAGCTCAGCAGACCCAGCAGCCTGGACTGAATGAGAAACCCATGGGCAAAGAGCCCTGAACTTAAGGTCACTGCTATACAGAATGATACAGAAAAGGAACAAAATGCAATCTCAGGTCCCTAGCCCACCTCTAACAG
The DNA here is from genome assembly GCA_004027025.1 of Myocastor coypus. Classification (NCBI taxonomy): domain Eukaryota; kingdom Metazoa; phylum Chordata; class Mammalia; order Rodentia; family Myocastoridae; genus Myocastor; species Myocastor coypus. Next base: position 16,729 of record PVJA010027908.1, read on the forward strand.
GTACAGGAGACACTACTTTACAAGAAAATGGAGATGAAATCTCTGAATAAATAGCTTCCGAGGGAGACAGACAAGTGCAGAAACGTATAGAGCAACTCAGATCAGAGATAACATATGAAATAAAAAAAGAAATGCATGAACTAATAGACTATGAAGTGGAAAAATAATTGCAAAGACACAGAGGAAATGAGGGCAGAAATAAACTCTGAAGTTGAAAAAGACCTTTCTAAATTAACAGCATTTAAAGTAGGGGAACAACTACAGAAACGTAGAGAGGAGAACAGAGCAGAAATGATCGCTGAACTAGAGAGAAGAAGGGTAATGAGAGACTTCAGTACCACTAAAGAAGACATTGATGAAAAAAATTAGAAGAGAATAGAAAAATAATGGATTTAAGGGGCCCGGCAGGATGGCTCAGTGGTCTAAAGTGCCTGCTTAGGAAAGCTTGGGCAGCTGCAGGGACCGCGATTTGATCCCTGGCACCACATGCTGAACCAGCCCTGCCCTCAGGGCAGGCTGAGCCAGCCATAAAAATAAACAAACAAACAAACAAAAGTTTTGAAACAAGAAAAAACAAATAAAATTCTTAAAAGAAAAATAATGGATTCCTTGATTGAGCAACAAAGGAAAGAAATAGATCACACGAAACAGTTTGAAAGAGATATACAAGAAAATAAAATCTCAATCACAAGCTGGAGAAACCGTATGAACCAAAGTGAAGATAGAGTTTCACATCTTGAAGACACAGTCACAACTAGTGAAAAGGTAAGAAAGGATCTCTTAAAAACAACCAGGATGTAAGAAAAAAAAATAATTCAAAACCTGCAAGATGATACAAAAATGAACAATGTGAGGTTAACAGGAAATGAGAAAGGAGTCGACACAAATGATATACAAAGAATATGAGCAGAAGTAATAGCAGAAAACTTCCCAAATTTGAGAAAACAATTGGATACTCAGGTAATTGAAGCATATAGAACTTCAAATAACATCAACCTGACTAAAAACATCCAGACATATAATAGTCAAGATCCCAGAAATCCAGCAAAAGAATAATATGCTAAAAAGCTGCTAGACAAAAGAAATAGATCACATTTAAAGGGAAACCCATCAGAATAACAGCAGATTCTCTTCACAAACCATGAAGTCAAGAAGAGCATGGAGCAGAGTGCTTCAAGTCCTCCATGAAAACAAATTCCAGCCCAGACTGCTATACCCAGCAAAACTCTCCTTCAAGTATCAGGGAGAAATGAAATACTTCCATGATAAGGAACAACTAAAGAATTTCATCACGGCAAAGCCAACTCTATAAGGTGTACTAAGAAAAATTTTACAGGGAGACCAAAGTGACCCGAACTCACCAAATGAGAGCAGAAAGAACCCACCAAATAGGGCAACCAATTAAACACAGGAGAAAATGAGGTAAACGATAGTAAGTACAACTCATGTAAATCATAAGTCAATACATTTCAATTATAACCATCAGTGTAAATGGACTAAGCTCTCCAATTAAATGATATGGACTGGCAGGGTCAATAAAGAAGCAAAATCCAACCATACACTGTATACAAGGAACACACTTAACTCATAAAGAAACTCATAGGGTCAAAGTTAGAGTGGAAAACAATACTACATGTTCTAGCACCTAAGAAAAAAGCAGGGGTAGCAATTGAGTTTTCAGACACTCTAAACATGAAATGAAATAAAGAAGGCCACTACATACTGCTTAGGGGAAATATTCAAGAAGAAGAGGTAACAATCATAATTACGTATGCAACAACCCAAACAATCATAAACATGGGAGCAACAAGTTACATAGGCAAACCTTAATGGACATGAAAAATCTCATTTCCAATACCACAATCTTAACAGGAGACCTTAACACCCCTTTATCCCAAAAAGATAGGTCGAGAAGACAAAAATTAGTAAACAAGTAGCAGACCTGCACTGGAACCTAAAACAACTGGACTTACTGGACATACACAGAGTGTTCCTCTCAAACACTTCAAAGTACATGTTTTTCTGGTACACATGGCACATTTTCTAAAATAGACCACACATTAATCCATAGGTCATACTTAAGTATATGCAAGAAAACAAAAATTATTTCATGCATATTATCTGACCACAATGCAGTGCAACTAGAAATAAATAACAAAAGAAACCAAATAACCCCAGAAATCTGTGGAAATTAAACAACACGCTTCTCAGTAACCAGTGGGTAACATGAAATTACACAAGAAATTAAACAACATCTAGAATTTAATGAAAATTCAAACACAACTTGCCACAATTTATGGGGTACAATGAAAGCAGTTCTTCAAGGGAAATTTATTTATTTATTTATTTATTCATTTATTTATTTATTTGTTTATTTGTCTTTTTGAGACAGGGTCTCGCTATGCAGTTGAGGCTGGTCCTGCGCTCACTTTTGTAGCCCAGGCTGGTCTCAAACTCGCACCAATACTCCTGCCTCAGCCTCCCAAGTGCTGGGATTACAGGCGTGAGCCACCACGCCCGGCTTTCAAGGGAAATTTATTGCCCTGAACTCACACATTAATAAGACAAAATGGGAAAAAGTACATACTCTGATGCAGCACCAAAACCAACAAGAAACAGAAGAGCAAATGAAATCCAAAGCCCAGAGATGGGAGGAAATTATAAACATTGGAGCAGAAATCAATCCAATTGAGACAATGAAAACAATACAAAGAATTAGGGTATCAAAAAACCAGTGCTTTCAGAGATTAAATAAAATTGATAAGCTCCTAGCTAACCTCATCAAAAAGAGGAAAGAATGGACTCAAATTCAAGCAACAAGGAAGGAAAGGGGAAAATTACTACAGACCCAACAGAGATTCAGAGGATCATAAATAGCTATTTTGAGAATCTTTACTCTCACAGAATTGAAGGCAAAGAAGAAATGGACAGATTCCTACAAAAGTATAAATTACCAAAACAAAATCAAGAAGATATAAGAACTCTCAACAACACAACAACAGCTAGTGAAAAACAAAATGTAATAAAAAGCCCAACCACAAAGAAAAGTCCCAGACCTGATGGATTTACCACTAAATTCTACAAGAAATTTGTAGAAGATATGAGCCCAATATTTCTCAAACTCTTAAATGAAATTGAAAAGGAAGCAATCCTCCCAAAATCATTCCTAGAAGCAAGTATTACACTGATACCAAAACCGGAGAGAGACACAACTAAAAAGAGAACTACAGGACAATTTCTCTCATGAAAATAGATGCAAAAATCCTCAATAAAATCATCGCCACAACAAATCATCAAGATTATACACCATAACCAGGTAGGATTCATCCAAGTAATGCAAGAATGGTTCAATATACGCAAGTCTATAAATGTGATATACTATGTCAATAGAACCAAAGCCAAAAATCACATGATTGTCTCAATTGATGCAGAAAAGGCTTTTAACAAAGTCTAACACTCAATCATGTTGAAGGTCCTACAGAAACTTGGAATAGAGGGCCTCTACCTCAATCTGATAAAAGCCATCTATGATAATCCAACAGCTACCGTAATTCTAAATGAGGAAAAACTCAAGTCTTTTACTCTCAAATCTGGTACAAGACAAGAATGTCCTCTGTCACCACTCCTATTCAATATAGTTGTGGAATCATTAGCTACAGCCATCAAACAAGAGAGAGATATAAAATAAATAGAAGTAGGTAAAGAAGAAGTTAAATTATCATTATTTGCAGATGACATGATAATTTATTTGGAAGACCCCAAAAACTCCACCAACAAGCTACTAGAATTAATACAAAAATTCAGTAGCATAGCATGTTACCAAGTCAATACACAAAAGTCAATGGCAGGTTCCAGCCCCGACCAGGTGCTAGTGAGGTCCGCGCACCCGCCACGGGTAAGATGCCTCCACCCCTCTGCCCCTCCTCTGTGTTCCTGCGACTAACTTCCTGTTCCAGCCCTGACCCGGTGCTAGCGAGGCCTGCACGCCCACCGCGGGTAAGCTGCCTCCGCCCCTCTGCCCCTCCTCTGTGTTGCTGCAACTAACTTCCTGTTCCAGCCCCGACCTGGTGCTAGTGAGGACCGCGCGCCGGCTGGGTCAGGATCCTTCGCCCGCCTTCCCTTGCCCACTTCCCCTCCATCGTCCATTTTTTTTTGAACCCCTCCAGCCCAAGCTCCAGCACCGAACCCATCAAACATCTCGTCTGGCAACCGATCTGGTCCACGAACCTACCAGGACTACTCAATCCCAAAGCTCCACCTCCACCTACAGACCACACCCGCGGGGTTTCACAGCAGCTAGCAACCCGAGCTCCAACACAGAGTCAAGAGCCTCTATAGGGGAACCAACTTGGAGTCTCCAGACCAAAGGCCCATAGACACAGCATAATGCCACCAAAGTGCAGAGGTCGCTTCCATACAAAATGATAACAACAAGGAGTAGGAGGCAATCTCAGGGCCCCTGCCCTCCCAAATCAAATACAGAAGAAACTACCCTGGAAGAAAATGGGAATCATGCAGATGAAACCTCTGAATCGGTAGCATCTGAGGCAGACACACAAGTGCAGAAACTTATAGAGCAACTGAGATCAGAGATAGTGTCTGAAGTAAAAAAAGAAATACATGAAGTGGAAAAACAGCAGGAGAAACATATAGAGGAAATCAGAGCAGAAATAATATCTAAAGTTAACAAAGACATGTCTAAATCAATAGCATCCCAAGTAGGGGAACAACTACACAAAAGTAGAGAGGAGACCAGAACAGAAATAATCTCTGAATTAGAGAGAGAGAAAGGATAACCATAACGACAGACTTCAATACTATTTTTTTTTTTTTTTTGTCTTTTTGAGACAGGTTCTCGCTATGCAGTTCAGGCTGGCCTTGAGCTCACTTTTGTAGCACAGGCTGGTCTCGAACTCACAACAATCCTCCTGCCTCAGCCTCCCGAGTGGGGACCAACATGACCCGAATTATAGGCGTGAGCCACCATGCCTGGCAACTTCAATACTATTAAAGAAGACATCGATAAAAAATTAGAGGAGAATAGAAAAATGATGGAGTCCCTGACAGAGCAATATAGGAAAGACATAGATCGCATGAAACAGTTTCAAAAAGATATACAAGAAAATAAAATCTCGATCACAAGTTGGCAGAGCTGAATGAACAAAAATGAAGATAGAGTTTGGGATCTTGAAGACACAGTTGCAGCCAGTGAAAGAGTAAGAAAGGATCTTTTAAAAACAACCAGAACGCAGGAAAAAAATAATTCAACATCTGCAAGACGATGCGAAAATGAACAACGTGAGATTAATGGGAATCACTGAGAAAGAAGGAGTCAATACAAATGATATAAAAAGAATATGGGCAGAAGTAATAGCAGAAAACTTCCCAAATATGATAAAACAATCAGACATTCAGGTAACTGAAGCCTACAGAACTCCAAATAACATCAACCCAACTGAAAACACGCCAAGACATATAATAGTCAAGATACCAGAAATCCAGCTGAAGAATAATATACTCAAAGCTGCTAGAGAAAAGAAACAGATCACATTTAAAGGAAAACCCATCAGAATAACAGCGGATTTCTCTTCACAAACCATGAAGTCAAGAAGAGCATGGAGCAGAGTGCTTCAAGTCCTCCATGAAAACAAATTTCAGCCCAGACTACTATACCAGGCAAAACTCTCCTTCAAGTATGAGGGAGAAGTGAAATATTTCCATAACAAAGAACAGCTGAAGAATTTCATGACATCAAAACCAGTGCTACATAATAATATTCTAACAAATATTTTAGAAAGGGACCAACATGACCCGAATTCAACAAATGAGAACAGAAGGATCCCACCAAATAGAGTAACCAACTAAAAATAGGAGGAAAACTTGGTAAACACTAGCGAATAAGAGTCATGTCAGCCATAAGTCAATACATTTCAATTATAACCATCAATGTAAATGGACTCAATTCTCCAATCAAAAGAAGTAGACTTGAAGAGTGGATAAGGAAACAGAGCCCAACAATATGCTGCATACAAGAAACACATTTAACCCACAAAGAAACTCATAGGCTTAAAGTTAAAGGTTGGAAAACATTACTACATGCTCCAGCACCTCAAAAAAAAGCAGGGGTAGCAATCCTCTTTGCAGAGAGTCTAAACTTCAAACCAGGACTGATCAAACGAAATAGAGAAGGCCACTACATACTGGTTAGGGGAAAAATTCATGATGAAGAGGTAACACTCATAAATATGTATGCACCCAATATGGGAGCAGCAAGCTATACAAAACAAACCTTAATGGACCTGAAAAATCTTATATCTTTTTTTTTTTTTTTTTTGTCTTTTTGAGACAGCGTCTCGCTATGCAGTTGAGGCTGGTCCTGAGCTCACTTTTGTAGCCCAGGCTGGTCTCAAACTCGCACCAATCCTCCTGCCTCAGCCTCCCGAGTGCTGGGATTACAGGCGTGAGCCACCACGTCCGGCTAAAAATCTTATATCTAATACTACAATCTTAACAGGAGACCTCAACACTCCCTTATCCGAAAAAGATAGGTCAAGCAAACAAAAAATCAGCAAAGAAGTGGCAGAACTGAATCAGAACTTGAAACAATTGGACTTAGTGGACGTATACAGAGTGTTCCATCCAACCACCTCAAAATACACATATCTTCTCAGCAGCACATGGGACATTTTCTAAAATAGATCACATATTAGTCCATAGATCATGCCTAAGTAGATGCAAGAAAACAAAATTTATCCCATGCATTTTATCTGACCACAGGGCAATCAAATTGGAAATAAATGAGGAAAGAAACCATAGGAATTCCCGGACTACATGGAAACTAAACAGCACACTTCTCAACAACCGATGGGTCACAGATGAAATTAAAGAAGAAATAAAACAGTATCTACAATTTAATGAAAATTCAAACACAACCTTTTGGAATTTGTGGGATGCAATGAAAGCACTTCTCAGAGGGAAATTCATAGCTCTGAACTTACACATTAAGAAAATAGAATGGGAACAAATAAATAATCTTACACAACACTTAAACCGACTAGAAGTGGAAGAACAAACGAAATCCAAAGCCCGAAGTTGGGAGGAAATTATAAAGATTAGAGCAGAAATCAATTCAATTGAGACAAAGAAAACAATACAAAGAATTAATAAATCCAAAAGGTGGTTCTTTGAAAGATTAAATAAGATTGATAAGCCCCTAGCTAACCTCATCAAAAAGAGGAAAGAAAGGACTCAAATTCAAGCAATAAGGATTGAAAAGGGTGAAATTATTACAGACCCAGCAGAGATACAGAGAATCGTAAATAGTTACTTTGAGAATCTCTACTGTCACAGAATCGAAGCCACAGATGAAATGGACAGATTCCTAGAAAGGTATAAATTAACAAAACCGCATCAAGAAGACATTAAAATTCTCAACAACCCAATAACAGCCAATGAAATACAAAATGTAATAAAAAGCCTACCAACACAGAAAAGTCCGGGACCCGATGGATTCACCTCTGAATTCTACAAGAAATTTAGAGAAAATATAACCCCGATACTCCTCAAACTCTTCAATGAGATTGAAAAAGAAGCAATCCTTCCAAAATCATTCCTAGAGGCAAGTATCACACTGATACCAAAACCAGAAAGAGATGTAACTAAAAAAGAAAAGTACAGGCCAATCTCTCTCATGAACATTGACGCAAAAATTCTCAATAAAATCCTAGCCATTAGAAACAACAAATCATCAAGAAGATTATAAATCACGACCAGGTAGGATTCATCCCAGGGATGCAAGGATGGTTTAATATACGCAAATCTATAAATGCAATACACTCTATCAACAGAACCAAGGCCAAAAATCACATGATCGTCTCAATTGATGCCGAAAAGGCCTTTGACAAAGTGCAACACTCATTCATGTTCAAAGTCCTACAGAAAATTGGAATAGAGCGCCTCTACCTCAACCTGATAAAAGCCATCTACAACAATCCAACAGCTAGCATAATTCTAAATGGGGAAAAACTGAAGTCATTTACTCTCAAATCTGGTACAAGACAAGGATGCTCCCTATCGCCACTTCTATTCAATATAGTTCTGGAGTCACTAGCTACAGCCATTAGACACAAAAGAGAAATAAAAGGAATAAGAATAGGTAAAGAAGACGTAAAAATTTCATTATTTGCAGATGACATGATAATCTACTTAGAAGACCCAAAGAACTCCACCAAAAACCTACTGGAATTAATACACAAATTCAGTAACATAGCAGGTTACAAAGTCAACACACAAAAGTCAGTGGCGTAGCTGGGCGTCGTGGCACACGCCTGTAATCGCAGCACTCGGGGGGCTGAGGCAGGAGGATCGATATGAGTTCGAGACCAGCCTGGGCTACAAAAGTGAGCTCAAGGCCAGCCTGAACTGCATAGCGAGACCCTGTCTCAAAAAGACAAACAAAACAAAACAAAACAAAACAAAAAGTCAGTGGCATTCCTCTACATAGATAACAAACACACTGAGAGACAAACTAGAGAAACAGTACCTTTTATGATAGCACCAAAGAAAATGAAATACTTAGGAATCAACCTAACTAAGGAAGTAAAGGACCTTTTCAATGAAAACTATGGTACTCTGAAAAAAGATATCTGAGAAGATCTCAGGAAATGGAAAGATATTCCCTGCTCCTGGATAGGAAGAACCAACATTGTGAAGATGGCCATACTCCCTAGATTGTTGTGCAGATTTAATGCAATTCCTATCCAAATACCACCGACATACCTCACAGAGCTGGAAAAGTCATTCCAAAAATTTATTTGGAACCAAAAAAGACCCAGAATTGCAAAGACAATTCTCAGCAATAAATTTACGGCAGGAGGCATTAAATTCCTGACCTAAAGTTATATTACAAAGCTACAGTAGTAAAATCAGTGTGGTATTGGCAAAAGAATAGACCTGAAGATCAATGGAATAGACTAGAGGATGCAGAAGCAAATACAAACACACTCAGCCACCTTATTTTTGACAAAGGGGCCAAATATGTGTGCTGGAAGAAAGACAGCCTCTTTAACAAATGGTGCTTGAAAAATTGGCTGTCTACATGCCGAAAACTAAAACTTGACCCTAGTCTATCACCATGCACGAAAATAACGTCGAAATGGATTAAAGATCTAAATATTAAAAGTGAAACATTAAATCTCCTGGAAGAGAAAGTGGGAGGAAATCTTGAAGACATCGGAGTAGGCAAAGAGTTCATGGACGGAAATCAAATTGCACGTCTAACACTTGAAAGCATCAACAATTGGGACCTCCTCTGGCTAAGAAGTTTCTGCATGTCAAAGGAAATCACTAACAAAATGAAAAGACGAACCACAAATTTCGAAAAGATTTTAACTAACAAGTACTCAGACAAAGGTCTTCTCTCTAGAATTTACAAAGAACTAAAAACCATTAGGGTCCCAAAATTCAAAGACCCAATCCAGAAATGGGCATCTGAGATGAACACTCACTTCTCAGAGAAAGAAATACAGCAAGCCTACAAATACATGAAGAAATGCTGCACATCGCTAGCTATTCGTGAAATGCAAATCAAAACAACACTTAGATACCACCTCACCCCAGTCAGGATGGCTATCATAAAGAAATCAACCAGCAACAAATGCTGGAGAGGCTGTGGGGAAAAAGGAACCCTTCCCCACTGCTGGTGGGAATGCAGATTGGTGCAACCATTATGGAAAGCAGTGTGGAGGATCCTTACAAAGCTAGAATTGGAAGTTCCATTCAATCCAGCTATCCCCCTACTGGGAATTTTCCCAGAAGAACTGAAAACTTCATACCATAGCGATATCTGTGCACCTATGTTTATAGCAGCCCAATTTGTAATAGTCAAATCTTGGAAACAACCAAAATGTCCATCATTTGAAGAATGGTTAAAAAAATGTTGTATTTTTATACAGTGGAATACTACTCATCCATAAAGAATGATAAGTTTGAAGACTTCATATCTAAATTGATGTATATTGAACATATACTCATTAGTGAAATAAACCAGACCTATATGTGTAAATATCGTATAGTCTCCCTAATATAAGTACTTTAAAGAAGAAAACAAGAACTTAAGAGCATAACACAGCTGAATGTGTTATAGATTAAACAACGAAGTGACTGGAAGCAGACAAAGCAGAAAACATATCAATAGCAAAACCATGCACTTATGTACACAGGATGAATCAGATATTGGTCTCAAGAGCCTTCAAAAGGTTCAGTATATTGACTATAGCACAACGTAATCCTAAAACTATGTTTGGAATACATGTCACTCTTGTCTTTTTGATATGTACTGCTCCTGGTGTAAACTCAGTTACTGTCGTTCTCTCAAGAGTAGTACTTGAAAGTAAGAGACTGGGCCAAAAACCATATTCTTGAAAAGCTACAATTTTGTATTTCCTTGAATCTCCAAATATCTGTGTCAAAATTGTGTAACTGCTTATATCACATTGTATGCAAAGTTATTAGAATATCAATGATGGTCAGAAAATATCATTTCCAAGCTAAGTCAAAGATATTTGATACTCAGAAAGCCAGTGATGAGAAGCTCAAGTACGTATGTTATAGAGTAATAGTATCACAAAGCTTTTCTGCTGGAGGGTTAAGAATGTAAGTTAACAGACCAAAAATTGGAGAAAAAGAAGGGCTATAAGGATAGCCAATATTTTGGCCCTAGCCCTTCAAGGTCAATAAAGACCCAAGATATAAGACAACCTGTGCTGTAATATCCTATAACTCAGAAGTGTCCCAAATTTCCTGGTCAAGGAGATTATGGGACTTCAGAGGAAAGGGATGAATGAACTGTAGTGTGTCTAAGGAGAGTCACCCAGAGAAACACATTTTCTCAGGCTTTCACAGAAAACAAAATGGCCAAGCAATGGCCGTGACTCGTCCCAAAGGCTGACACTAACAACAGTTCTACAAAGTACTGCCTATGGTCTCAAACTTAATCCTGAGGGGATTTGACCCTGGAAGTTTAAAAAAAAATGAATATTTTTTTATACAGGTCTTTCTTCGACTTGTCCTTGACTACCCAGCAAGAAAAAAAAAATGCTTAATTACAATGCATGAAACGCAGAGCTAGATTGGTGAGATGAGCTTTAGGGTTCTGTAGGCTTCAGTTACCTGAATGTCTGATTGTTTTCTCAAATTTGGGAAGTTTTCTGCTATTACTTCTGCCCATATTCTTTTGATATCATTTGTATTGACTCCTTCTTTCTCATTGATTCCCATTAATCTCACGTTCTTCATTTTCGCATCGTCTTGCAGATGATGAATTATTTTTTCCTGCATTCTGGTTGT
>PVJA010027909.1:0-28102 GCA_004027025.1 Myocastor coypus
GAACATTTACATCAGACTGATTGTGCACCAGACAGTAACCTCTACTCACCTATTTATGTTTACAATTACACTTGATGATCCCCACATCCAATGATGTAAGATCTATAATTACTTCTGTTTTTTAAATAAAGAAACTGAAGAACAAATGAGTGAGTAATGCTTGATCTACACACATATTTAGTACCAAAGCCAGGATTGGAACCTAGCCAAGGAGTATGAATCTGGCCCATATTCCTAATTTGAATGCTGTAAAAAATAATCTATAAGGGAGTTAGTGAGACAGGAAGTGGGTGAAAGAAGAGAGCGGGGAGAGAGACAGACAGAGAGAAAGAAGAGGGAGAGAGAGACAAACACAGAGACAGAGACAGGGAGACAGATATAGAAAAAGAAAGAGGAGCAAAGAATTGATTTTGACAAAAGCTATCTCTAAGTCATAGGATTTTAAATAGTTTTTTCTTTACATTCTTGCATGTTTAAATTTTTACAAATTTTGATTCAATTTGTTGCCTAAAATATACATTTGTGTATATTTAAAGATCAGACTCAGATATAAAGAAAAATTGAAAATAATGCAAAGAGATTTCCAGTACACTGTTCTCTTGCACATTAGTATCTTGCACTGCTGTAGTACATTTATTATTGTTTATGAACCAATATTTTTTTCTGGTGATTCCAAGAATTGAACTCAGAACCTTGCCATTTCCAGGCAGGTGTTTACGCCCCTGAGCTATCTCCTTGGCCTGATGAATCTATATTGACACATCATTGTTAGCCAAAATCTATGCTCATATTCTCTATGTGATATATCTTATAGTTTCAAAAATGAATAACATATTTTCAACATTCCAGTATCATACAGAAAAAATTCACTGTGATAAAACTTCAAAATAACATTTCAAAAACAAATAATTGTCACATATATAACACACATATACAAATAAAATGTACAAGTTTTAGCATGACTAGATGAAATCTAGTTTCATCTCTTATTCAGGGATATGTTCTAATTTTGTAGAGGAAAAGAAGCCTTACATAGGTTATTTATCACTCTTGCTTCAGTTAAATGATTTATATAAAACTCTCTTTTGTCTTTCTTCTAAATTTTATGACAAGGTCTCCTTATGGAATGTGGCTATGTGTTCATGGAGTTGTAGTCTTTTATGACAAGTAAGTGAAGCCGAGTATGAGAATAGTAAAGGAGCAGTGCCAAAGATCCTCCTAAGAGTAAGGTCCATACATCAATACACTTCCTAAAATTCTTAGAGAAGAATCCCAACCCAATATAATGGGTCTTGGTGTGGAGGGCCCACTTGAGAACTGTTGTCAACAGCATAAAAGGAGAACCGGAGAGAATGATGCTTATTGTTAATCCTCCTGCAGAAGCTCACTGTGCTGTTTTTTCTGATATCAACTCATCTGTTCTCATCAACAGTGGAGCTCTTGAGTTATCACTGTCAATAATGATATTCTCTTCAAAACTACTCTAGTCTTTACATTAAGCATCATTTCCTAGATCCATTATACATCACTCAGTCTGGTCAGATCCTTCATCCCACTGGTAGAAACTTTTTAATTACCATCACTGGTCTGTGGAACTTTGCAGTGCAGATCCTGGATACGGACTTGCATGTGACAGTGTCATGGGTTTTGTGGCCTATGTCTGGACTCACAGAGGACATTGTCATAGGATCCAGGTCTTCATCTGGGCCTTTTCAATCTCTACTGTGTTGCCTCAGTCAGATAATTTTCTCTCTTTGCTGAGACAAAATACCCAATACCAAGAATTACAGGCAAAAAGTTTATGCAGCTCACTGTTTGTGGAGGTTTCAGTCCATATTCAGCTTGCTCCAAGGTAGAGTGGCAGTAGTACATGGCAGTGGAAAACAGCAACAGTAAGACCAAAACAGGAGGAGCAAGAGCTGAGGAGACAGCTCAGTGGTCTAAGCACCTGTCTGGCAAGCACAAGGATCTGGACTTGATCCCAGGTGCCCCATATGGTGCAAGCCCTGCCCTAGCCACATAGAGCTAGCCAACAAAACCAGACATGGTAACGCAGGCCTATAATCCTGGTGCTGTGGAGTCTGAAACACTAGAATCACTGAGTCTTATCTGTGAAATGAGATATTGTCCCAAATACATAAATTTTAAAAAAGAAAAAGAGCCGGGCGTGGTGGCGCACGCCTGTAATCCCAGCACTCGGGAGGCTGAGGCAGGAGGATTGGTGCGAGTTCGAGACCAGCCTGGGCTACAAAAGTGAGCTCAGGACCAGCCTCAACTGCATAGCGAGACCCTGTCTCAAAAAGACAGAAAAAAAAGAAAAAAGAAAAAAGAAAATAAAAAAGAAAAAGAAAGCGCAGGAACTGTGGAAATGAGCAAGTCTCTCTCCTCTCTCTATGTTGATTATAGATATCCATGTGTGTAGCACCCACACCTTAATCCTAGCATTGGATTATGAATTAATCACAAAATCTAGACGCTCACTCCAGTGACTACATGAGGCTTTTGGGGTACAACTATACAGAAACCATAACATGTGTGCATAGATCTTTCTGCCCTGCTGGGTAAATATTATAAAATAATCCTATAAAGTATATGACCTGCAAAAAATCATTTCATTTGAAATCTGATGACATGATGTAGTAGTTATAAAATTGTTTCTTCATCTATGTATTTTATGAGATAATTTTGTGAAGACAAACAATAGTTTCTACTATACAGTTTTCCTTTTTTCCTTTTTTGTCCACTGTGTTTGGATGTTATTTGGGCAATGTTACAATTTGTTAGTTGTGCCTGTACAAAATTTTGTTATATATCGTAACTTACCTTTTAAGAAGTAATGTATTTTTCAATTGTTTCCGATTGCCAGTGTTATTGAAATCATGAACTAGAAGTACTATTTTTAGATTTCACTTAATATCTTGAAATTTGTCTCATTTGTATATTGTGGCTGAATTAGCACAATTGAAAAGAACAATTGTGGAATTAACTTAATTATGTATTGTATAGTGTCACAAACATCAAATGTAAATATTAACAAATATGTAATAACAATAAATTCATACAGTTAATTCAGGCATAAGACCATTTCACCATACTGAAAGGTATATGGCTTAGAAATAAATTCTTAATGTTAGGCAATAAAAACTTTGATTGCTACAGTGTATTAAAAGTGTAGCAACTTTTGTACACTTACTGTACCTCCAAAGTGTATTGCAACACAAAGAAAAGTGCAACAAAAGATGGGTGTGTAATTAATTTAAAATCACCTATATAAATTATTTTGAGATCTGGCATCAGACTTTTGTTACCTACAACTATAAAATCTACTGATGCATCATGCAACACTAGCAATATATTTGCTAGTGGAGTTCATATCTAAAAGGAAATGCAAGCAATTTCATTAAAATTTTTATAAGAAAAAGGAGAAATTAGGACAAGATAGAGGTACGCTATATCAAGAAATGTGAAGTAGGGGGGCTGGGGAGATAGCTCCGAGGCACAAGTGCCTGCTGGGCAAGTGCAAGGTCGTGAGTTCGAACCCTGGTCCCACAAAAAAAAAAAAAAAAAAAAAAAAAAAAAAAAAAAAAAAAAAAAAAAAAAAAAAAAAAAAAAAAAAAAAAAAAAAAGAAATGTGAAGTAGAAGAATTGTCTTAAATATGAAACTTTGAAAGAGTGGACGCACTCATTTTGGGTGATATGTAGCACAGGCTTGTCTTGAACTTGAGTGTTCAGGGGAATCACTTGCCTTAGCCTCCCTGCAACTACCAGATGCACACTTATGCCCCTAGCTTTGAGAATTTATTATGCTCCTACTCTATTACTATAACTCTGAATATTAGCTCTTAATGACTCCCAGAGTCCTAATTAAGTTTAAAATTTTCCACTGAAGTAGGGACATCCAAATTTATTTGCCACATAATAATAAGGTATGTTCTGGAAGAACACAAAAAAAATATATATATATAGTTATATATATAATATATATAGTTAATATACATAGTTATATATATAGTATATATAGTATATATATAAATATATATAGTTATATTGTCATTACATTGTGTGAACTTAGTAAGAGTGTGCTTCCACAAACTAAGCTCTGCAAACTACATGTGATCACTATTGTATAAATCGCCCATCAGTGTGAGTCCAGTTGCTTATTGGAAGAGATTGCTCCTCAGATTACTGAAGGATCTAAATCAACCAATTCTTCTCTTCTCTGACTACTTCAATGTAGATTTTGCTCTCCTTTCTGAATTTTTCACCCCTGTGATATCATTTTAACACTGACTCACTTAGCAAGGAGGAAACACAGAGACCGACTTTCGTCCGTGCTCCTTGTTCTGCTAGGTACCATGCCACATAGTTATGGTAATTGTGCTTCCAATGCATCACACTACTCCAACTGGCCTTTATTGCCTTCTCAGTCTTCCTCCGTGTTGCACTTTATTTTACTCTGTGAATCCTCTCTGTGACAATTCCTAACAGGTAGTCTCTGTAGAAGCTTAACCGCCTGCGTTTCCTCTTTATGATGTGCTTAAAGGACATTTACCTTTAAAGAAAAAGCTGACTGTAATGTGCTTTCACCCCAAGACTTTTTAAACAACTCAATATGCCAGCCATATGGAATGGCTAACCACTTCCAAGAGACTTTGGTACATTTTGTAATGCCTACAAAGCTTAGGGTAGGTCATTTTCCTCTTTCACTATTTCTTCTAAAGAACAACTTCCTAGCCGGGCGTGGTGGCTCACGCCTGTAATCCCAGCACTTGGGAGGCTGAGGCAGGAGGATTGGTGGGAGTTCGAGACCAGCCTGGGCTACAAAAGTGAGCTCAAGGCCAGCCTCAACTGCATAGCGAGACCCTGTCTCAAAAAGACAAAAAAAAGAAATAAAAGAACAACTTCCTTAACTTTTCCTAGTGAAGCTGAACTTTTCACAAACATATGTACAAGTGCTGCTCACATTCTTTTAAAACTCTCATTTATCATGAACTACAGGAGCGCAAGGAATTATTTGCCATTCACAGAGCCTCTGTTTCTTCCAGCAGGGCTTCTAGCACATAGCAAACAGCACTTATTTTCAGTTATGAAATATTAGTCTTGCTTTGAAGGTGGCTTGACTATCACATTGAGAAATTTCATTCAATGAGCAGTTACTGAAGTTTCGGATGTGTGTAATCAAATGTATGTTAGGAAACTTGGATGTGCTAATGGATGGACTAAAGAGGATATATTTGTTGCAGGGTAGGCAGAAATATTTAGGGATGCAGTTATGAACCTACGAGATTATTAGATTGAAGAATGGGGATATTATCATATAATGTTTTATGTCAGGGCTATGGTACATTTTGAAGAGGCAGTGCAAAAGTAAAAGAACTCAATTTTCTCTCTATCCATAACATTGCCCACTCATTACTGTAATTCTGACAACAGCTATTTGGCAAGAAAACACAATCACCTTGCTAAATAGTAACCTTTCTAGGAAGGACATGTTCAACTGGGAAGAGAAACAAGGCATGGGAGAATGGAATATTTTAAAACGAGAATAGAAGGAAAACATCAAAACAAAGTTTCTGTAAATGGAGAGGAATAAAGCATTGAAGAAGAAGGAGAGGAATGGGAAATAAGGAATCAAGACATAAGACAGATTATGTCTTTGTATGAACTGTGATGAATGTGATCATCATGTGTGGCAAATGTGTTCTAATATTAAAATTTTAAA
Organism: Myocastor coypus; assembly: GCA_004027025.1. NCBI lineage: Eukaryota > Metazoa > Chordata > Mammalia > Rodentia > Myocastoridae > Myocastor > Myocastor coypus. Next base: position 5,723 of record PVJA010027909.1, read on the forward strand.
AGGAAAGGCAATGGGTATAATATATTCTTTCCTTAGGAAATTCTTGGAAATACAGTAAGAGTTGAGCTAAGTCAGTAACAATTCTTCTGACTTGCAATATCCAAATTACCTCTTTGTGTATATTGCAAAGTTGCAAGATTTTTTTTTCTGTAAAATATCATTAAGAAAGTGGAAAGAGAATCAAGAGAAGAAGTGGGGTTGGAGGAGGAGACAGAGGACACACAAAACAATTACAATGGATTATTTAGCTATTTACTGACTCTTCACAATGAATATAATCACTATGTACTCCAAATATATAATGTCAATGTGTGATAAGTATCAGAACATATGTTTTGTGTAACATATTTAACACAAAGAAATAAAAGACTGAAAACATGTAAACTATGAGATAGAATTATCATCACCATTGTCATCATTTAGGAGAAAATTAGAAAATTGTGGTAAGAAAAAATTAAGATTAATACATTCAAAATCAAATATAACAAGAAAATGCCGGGCGTGGTGGCGCACGCCTGTAATCCCAGCACTCGGGAGGCTGAGACAGGAGGATTGGTGCAAGTTCGAGACCAGCCTGGGCTACAAAAGTGAGCTCAGGACCAGCCTCAACTGCATAGTGAGACCCTGTCTCAAAAAAGACAAAAAAAAAATATGTAACAAGAAAAAATGATTCTACTAAATCACGTAAACACGGAATTAAGAAACCAGGAATAGAGTGAGGGCATTTCAAGAGTCAGTGCTGAATCTGTTTTGCTCTATGAAGGGTTGTTTATGACAATCAATACTATCACTCATTTCTGGTGATCTTTTGTGTCCTCTGTGCCTCACATAAAAGCATCAACATGTTTGATTTTTAATTTAGCCTTGTTAAAGTAATTCAGTTCAACCTTCACTAAGGAAATGGTGTTATTTGCAAGGACCGTGGATGCTGTTCAGCTTCTCAGGGCAAATGGACTGTCAGTTTCATTGTTAAGTATTAAGTTGACACAATGAAGCACCTAGTAAAGATGGAAAATGGTAGTCCCCACTTTATTATGAGAGGAATTATTTCTCTTTAATTTTTAAGCTAATGCTCTTTTTATTCTACAAAAGTAGCCATTATATTTATCTTGGAATTGAATTTGGTCATTTTTGGTTGTACTCCTCCTATCAAAAATCATGGTGAGAATTCTACCAATTAACTGCTAGTTTTAATATACATTTCATTAATTATTGTGCCTGTCTTTCTACATGTTTTGAAACTGTATCATTGTCATTTCTTTCTTATTAAAATTAATGAAATTAAAAAAGAGAAGTAATTCTGTCACACCAATTAAATCCTAAAGTTTAAGTCTTAACGCACCTTTGCAGCTTTAAGAGAAACTATAATTTCTTGTAATTATTTCGAAATTCCATGAATCCTTAAAGCTGAACAATGATTATTTATTAAATATTCAGTAAAATATATTAACTTGAACCCAAAAAAACTCACAACACTCCACAGTTTATAACTAATGTAATTGAGGTCATAATCCACGTTTGCCCATTTGGAATTATGTAGTGTCAGTAGCACTGCACCTGATCCTCTCAGCTTTGCTTTCTGGGCAAAGCCAATAAAAAGACACTAATCTTAATGTCAAAAAAGCTACACATCAAATCATGTGTCTGTAAATACTGTATCCTACATGTTCAAGAAATTGATTTCTAAAATGCATTTCCTAACACTCATAGTTACTCATTATTTGAGTGTTGCAATATTACTTGCCATTATCCTCATGAAGTCTATTAAATCTCCTCACATAAAAACATCTGCTCCTGTCACTGAATTGCCTCACTTGATTTTTTGGTAGTGCATTTCATTTGTATTTAAAGACTTACTTGGCTTAGGAATACTTGCTGGTAATATATAGATCAATGTCTATGATCTTCATTTTCAACTAACGTGCTCATTCCCTTCACTGTCAGGTGCCCCTCTGTCAGCTACATGGCATGTGGTAATCCTTAGTAGAACTGGGGGAATCTGTCTCCCTTCCTTGTATAAGATGTGCCACCTTTGGTTATCACCTCACATGTAATGAGCAAGTATTCCCGTAGAAAGGTGAAAAGTCCATGGACTTGTTAAATTAGGCTGAAGGAAGTGATAGTCTCCATCTCTGAATTTGCAGCCTGGATATCATTGCCAGATTTTGCTGATCTGAATCATAATGGGTATCAGTAGACTCCAACCCAGCCCCAATCTCTGCCTACGTCCCTGCAGAGAGCAAAGAGGAAACCACAAGCCTATGGTCACCCCAAGTAGAGAGTACGAGTATCCGTGGAAAAGCAGTACAGGGGCATGCTCCAAGGGATAAGAGGAAGCCAGCAGATGAAAATAATTCTGTCTGAGGAGGTTGACTGAGTATGTCAGGTACCGAATCCCTGATGTATGTGTCCGTTATGGTTTATGTCTAGTTATCACCCCAAAGCCTCATGCAATCATGAGGCAGGGACTTCTAGAGCTCGAGATTTGAATCATTATCCACCAGGATTATGTGTTTTAGTACTGATAGGATTATGGTCTGAGTACTTCTGGAATTATGGGTGTGACCTAAGGTGGATACGCTGAGGCAGAGAGCCTGAATGCAATATAAAGAGAGACAGAGAGACAGACTCAGGTTGTTGCTCTGCTACTCTGGTTGGTTGGTTGCCTCTGTCATCTTTGTTGCTGTTCCGCCGCCATGAACTGGATGCTCTCTGCCCTGTTCCACTTAGCCTTGGGCCAGCCAAGTATGAACTGAAACCTCCAGTAACTTTGAGCTAAATCAACCTTTCCTTCCTTCATTTTGAGTGTCGAATATTTGTCCTAGCAACGAATAAAAGGTAACTAAGACAGTGTCATTGTCCTATGAAACCATAAGCTTAAAGATAAAACTTCTTCAAAATTTCAGGACTAGGAGACTCAGTATTTACTGCAAGAGTAGGGCTTTTTGAGTGTGTATCATCCCAGACCCATAAAACTAGCCTTAGAACCCGTGACAAAGGATAACATCTCAGGAAACAGTTCCTACTGCTCTTGATAGGCCAGCCAGGCCTGGAGGACAGGATCTATTTTAGTGAAGAGAGTAGTTCACATCACTATCTACATCAAATTCAGCTATCTAATCTCTCGGTAAACCCAAGAGGACTTCTGTGGAGCTTTCTAGTGCAGATTAATTTACTGCTGTATCAATAACTCAGTGATTATGAAGAAAAGGGAAAAATGGTTGGAGAGATAACAAAGCATTTGATTTCAAGTTTTAAAATAAAAATGCTGAAAGAGAAAAATCACATACACAGCCCCTTCACTAGAGAGTGTAGTACCTATTTGTATAATAATGTTTCAAATTTCAGAAACAGGTCATATTTTATTTAGTTCAATATGGTGACCACAACTAGGTAATAATATAAAGTGAAGCTTATTGCAACACAGGAAATCTTTAAAATGAAGAGAACTCTGCAACATGTGTTGAGTTTAGTCTGTGTCCTGGGGACTTACAGGTATTTGCTTTCATTTAATTTGAGAGAGACCTTAACTTTATTTTTTAATACAGAAATAGTTACTCTAAGTAGCCAGAGATTACAGCAACAAATGAAATGACTGGAGGGGAACTAGAAGAAAAAATGTGCTTTATACTTAACTGACTTTCAACAATGAGCTCATAAATGGTGCAGAGTCACAAATATATATATGTATATGTATATATATATATATATATATATATAAAGAAAAAATAAATTATAATAGAGTGCTTCTGTTATGAAAGTTATGTTTGCTACCAAACAGGAAGATAATAGTCAAACTCATTTACTAGAGATGCTACCTACTGTTATTATGTTGTTTATACAAGAGAATATTTTAGAAAATAATAAATTTAATTGATACCACTATATTTTGTCTAATATAGCTAGATATGCAGAGTGACAGTTAAAATAAATATAAATTTTTCTTTGCAGTTTTATTCTATGCACATACATTTTATTGAGTTTATTGTTATAACTTAGGCATATATTTATTATAATTATTTAGTATATTTATTATAATTGTTATTACTTTTACTGTTATTATATTATCCAGGGTCCTGTGCCTGCCAGAAAGGCAATTAGACCTCTGAGCTATCTCTCCAGCCCTCTTGATTCCCTTTTAAACAATCCCCTCCCTCCCCTGAATGCCTTTTCCCTTCTTTATTTAAAAAGCATTGTTTTTATTTTATCCTTCTTTTATCTCTTCTTCTTTCCAATTTCTTCCTTTCCCCCTTCCTCCTACCCTAGTTCCTTTTTCATTTTTAACAATTTCTTCCCATTTCTCAATATCTACTGAAAAGTTTGTTTTTACTCTAAGCTTCTCACACTAGGAGACAGAGCAATATTTACACATATGTCCAATTGATTTCACTTGGTATTATGATCAAAAATTGCATCCATTTACCTAGAAATTTCTCAAGTTTTTCTTTCTTTATGGCTTAGCAGTATTTCACTGTACAAAAAAAAAATCTGTTTTATCTATTCTTTGCTTAATGGGCATACCATTCTAAAAAACGTCATGTAAGGTAGAATTCTAGAAGAGCTTTAATTTATAGTTTACTTGTTTTATACTTTCCCCAAGTAATTTGTCCCATCTTCAAATATTTAATATCATTCTCTGGAAATCTGCGTTTTTCTACCCAATGATATTTAACCACATTTGCTATTTAGAATATGAATATTTGTTTAGCAATAATATTCAAATTGACAGCATACTAATTGAAATTTTTCAAAAGAAGCATCTATTTCATAGGATTTTTTCAGCTATAATGCAGAAGAGATGGCATATTGGTTCACCTAAAGCAAAATTGGTAGTATATATTCATCTGAATTGAAATTTTGTGTCATACAAATGAACTGACTTGGTTCAACTTCACTGCAAAATGTTTGCAAATATATAGCTTGCTTAAATTTTCAAGTTAAAGATTCTAAAAGAAAGTCAATTTTTACAAATACTATCATCATGACTAACAGAAACACCAAAGTAATATCCAGGATTTGTAGGTAGATTTATTTACATCAATGGGCACTGATTGAAATCATTCAAATAGTGGCGGGCCCTGATCTCCGGTGGCCTATGGCTTCTACAGCATAAGCAACCCAGAAATAGAGAGGCAGAAGGGCTTGTAAGCTGTTGATTGGTTTGTACAATATGCATCATAGTGACCATTCATCACAGTGATCACCTAAGACACTAAAGTACCAGCACCTGTAGCTAGGACCAATACTTGGGAAGTAACAAATTGAAGAGGGAGACTTCTGCTCCAATAGCTCTTTAGTATAATTTCAAAAGATTCTAAAAAATACTTTTATTCGGAATATTGCATTGTGCCTACTAGGATAAATAGTAAAAACGTTTTGTTTTATAGGAGATAAAATAAAATTTAAAATATCTCTTCTAAGATGAAAAAATACAATCTTTTTGATGTACTGAATGACAAATCAGTGATGCTTTCAAATCATTGCTATCTGATATTCTACCATCTTCATATTAGTAAAGAAATTACCACCAATTACATAGTTTTTATCTGTAATATCCTTGATTTATTGTGGAGTTCTTTTTCACTCTTTTGTCACTATTTTACTAGGATAGTTTTAGGAATAATTCTAAGTCCCCATCAATTTCAAAACCATTAATTTGATCCATTTTTAAATGTAATAGTAAGAGTTTGCCTTCTGCTCATTTAATAGTTATTAATTGTAACTCTTACAGTGTAATAGTTGAGTAATACTGAATGAAAATTATAAAACAGCTAGCTGTTGTCTTCAAAAAACATTGTTTGTATTCCTCAATAAATACACTGGAAAGAAAAACCCTGTAGCAGAAATTAAGAAATAAACTGCAGATAGGATTAACCTACAGTCTCCTGTGCTTTTATCTCTAGCATGTCTCAAAACCAAAGAAAGACTGCCTAGCCATTAAAAAAAGATTAAAAATGTTAATGAGACTAAGAGATAGAAACCTATCACCCTGATGTCAGACAAACCAGAATAAATCTTCCAAAGGATTAAGATACACACACAAAGTTTTGTCTCTGCTGAAATCCCAAACGATTGTCTACTATATATATTTATGTGTTAACAGTTTTTTTGTTGAAATTATTTTAGCATGTTGAACCATAGTTTTGTTTGTATATTAATTGAAACTATTTTGATCAGGCTTGTTTTTAACATCCAATAGTGTAATATAACCACAGGGGTTTTAGAAGAATAACTTCTTTTCAATGAAATTCAGATTTTCCAATTTTCACATCTCACCCTGTGGACTCCATTAGGAAGTTAGCATCAGATTATGTAGAGCTTCTTTAGTTTTCTTTTCATGAGAAAATAATAATGTACATTATTTGTGCATATAAGCCATGTAACAAAAATGGATTTTTAATGGTAGAAGAAGGAAAATTTTTTGTCTAACATAATGGTAAACTCATCAAAAAGTTTTATTTTTTATTATATTATTTTATTGCATTTGATGGTTAAGATCTCACTACGTAGCTCAGTCTCATAGCGAGCCCCCTGTTTGCAGCTTCCCCAGCGCTGAGATTTCAGGTTTATACCACTATACCTGTACTCTGTAGCTGGCTCAGCACACCCTGAGAGTGGGCCTGACAAGGCATGTGGTGCTTGGAATCAAACCACAGGCCCTGCACTTGCCTAAGCTTGTGTAAGCAGGCATTTTAGTCCTCTGGGCTATCTTGCCAGCCCATAACCAAATAGTTTTGTTACCCTTTATATGATAAGATGCATGTATTTGATTTTTGTAATATAAAGGAACACACACTTGTAGTTTATATACCATATGTTTTATTATATACATATATACAAATAAGTATAAATGTGTAAGAGTGTTAATACATCAGCATTTCTTTTTAAAATAATGAATAATTTCACTTTATATTTTAAAGGTGGTAGGAAAAGTGATGTGAACCGAAATCAAAATGGAATAATCAAACTCATAAATGGCATGACATTTAAATATTTAAAGATAACTATTAAAACTAGAAATACTGAAAATATTTTCAAAGAACACTTAGATTACATTTTCACCACAAATAAGTGATAAGTGCTTATGGAAATAGACATTTTTAACCTGATTGCATACATGTGCACTATACATCAGCCAAAATTAAGTCAACGTAAAGATGAACATTCTGAATACATAAAAGCCATTAAAAAGTAATGACTTAATATAAAGACCTAGCAGTACCAAGGCTGCTCTGCTGCTGCTCCCCATTCTGCCACCTTGGGCCCAAGTACGGCTGTGTTGCCATGTGAATATTCCACAGGCCAAGCCTTGATTCCTGGTTGTGCCAGGATGTAGCTATTCCCTGGGCATGAGGCATCTGATGCACCCTGTTTCCCTTCATTTTGTGCCATTGTTGTATTCTAACCACTTGAGCCCACTTCACTATTGTATGTCCCAGATATTTAGATCACAGTTCTCAAATTAACCCACTAAGGTTAAAATCAAGAATGATTCTCTGGGCAGAACTCCTTCCATAGGGTAAAAGAAACAGATTCTATCAATCTTTACAATCAAGAATCCCAATAGCCCAAATTATTTCATGATGATTTTCCACTGCTTTAAGTGTCCAGTTTCCCCACCATTTGCTGCAGGATCTATATGGGGAAGACATGGCTTTTCTCCACTGGGAATCAGCAATGAGACAACCTATATATCTGATTTCCTTACAGCTATGCACAACTGAAATCTTTGCCATGCATGCAAATCCAATCTAAAAAGGACAGAAAAAAATAAGTGACTCTCAAATGCTGAGACCTAAATGAACAGTGATTAGAAGCACAAAATAAGAAAACACAATACTTAAAAAATAATACAATTCTTCTGTAACTAACCTCATAGAAACAGAAATATGGGATATCTAATTGTAATTTGAACTATTTAAGATATCCATTCAGATGCTAAAGAAAATGCAAAGATCATGAAATAAAATCAGTGAAACAAAATAGCAACAAAGTGAAAATTTCAATAGATACAAATCATAAAAAATACAGTCTTTATGATTAATATATTGAAAAGAAATTCCCTAATGCAACACACAGCATAAAGAATAGATTTAACAAAACAGAAGAAATTGTATGTCTAAAGACAGATCTCTTAAAATTATCCAGTAGAAAAAATGAAAAAGAGAGAAGCACATCTAAAGGATTTGTAGGACATCATCAAATGCACCAATAAAGATGTGTGCATCTAACAAAAAGGAGAGGCAGCAAAAAGCTTACGTGAAGATATGATGGCTAAAAATATCTCAAATCTTGGGAAAGAGGTGGATATCTAAGCCTGTAGAATTTAAAAGTTTTCAGACAAATGTGTAAGGAAACTTATGAAGACATATTACAATCAAAATTGTTACAAGTTCAAGCAAGGGTGGCTGGAACACTGAAAACAGAGTAGCGAGCCCCTGAAGAAGTTGCCAAATGATGCCCACATGAGTAATACTGTTGAAAGAGGGGACTGATAGCTCCCAAGGCATCCTTCAGCTTGTGGGTAATATCAGTGCCTGACAGGTGATTGCTGAGGCTGTAAGAACCACCCTAGGTTCCCGTGACATGGACAAGCTCATTGTAGATGGCAGAGGCAAAGCAATAATTTCTAATGATGGGGCCACAAATTTTAAACTTCTTGATATCGTCCATCCTGCAGCAAAGACTTTAGCCGACATTACCAAATCTCAAGATGCTGTGGTTGGTGATGGCACCAGCTCGGTAACACTGCTGGCTGCAGAGTTTCTGAAGCAGGTGAAAGCCTACATGGAGGAAGGCTTGCACCCCCAGATCATGATCCAAGTTTTCCACACAGCTACACAGTGGGCAAGTGACAAGATCAAGGAGATCACTGTGACCATGAAGAAACAAGACAAATAGGAGCAGAGGAAGCTGTTAGAGAAGTGTGCCCCAATGGCTCTGAGCCCCAACCTGACCTCCCAGTAGAAAATCCTGTTTACTAAGATGGTGGTTGATGCTACAATGATGATAAATGATTTGCTGCAGCTTAAAATGATTGGAACCAAGAGGATATAGGGTAGAGCCAGAGGAGTCCTGGCTGGTGGCTAGTATTGCATTCAAGAATGTCTGTTAGGCTGAATTTGAAATGTAACTTAAAAATTACAATAATCCCATGATTGCCTTATTAAATGTTGAACACCAGCTGAAAGCTGAGAAAGACAATGGTGAAATCAGAGTAGAGGATTATCAAGCAATCATTGATGCTGAGTGGAACATTATGACAAGTTGGAGAACATCTATAATTCTGGAGCCAAAATTATTTTGTCCAAAACTCCCTATGGGGGATGTGGCCACCCAGCACTTTGCTTATAGGGATGTGGTGCCGTGTGCCTGAGGAGGATTTAAAGAACACAATTATGGCCTGCAGAGGCTCCAACCAGACCAGTGTGAATACTCTATCACCAGATGTGTTAGGCCACTTCCAGGTGTTTGAAGAGACCCAGATTGGAGGTGAAAGGTACAGTTTCTTCACTGTTACCCAAAAGCTAAGACTTGTACCTTAATCCTCCGTGGTGGAGCTGAGCAGTTCATGGAGGAGACAGAACAGTCACTGTATGATGCCACCATGATTTTCAGGAAGACCATCAAGAATGATGCAGTGGTGGCTGTTGGTGGAGCCATTGAAATGGAGGTCTCTAAGTACCTTTGGGATTACTAAAGGGCTATCCCAGGAAAACAACAGCTATTGATTGGGACATATGTTAAGGCCTTGGAGATTATCCCACACCAACTATGTAACAATGCTGGCTTTGATAACGCAAACATCCTGAGCAAACTATGGGCTTAGCATGCCCAGGGTTGCATGTGGTCCTGGATGTACATCAACAATGAGCACATTACCAACAACTTTGAAGCTTTCATGTGGGAGCCAGCTATCGGGGGATCAGTGCCCTGACAGCAGCCTCTGAGTCTGTATGCCTGATTGTGCCCTTTGATGACACCATCAAGAGCCCTCACTCTACTGCGGATACTCCTCCAGCAGCAGGCCAGGACTGGGGCCACCTCCTTTTAGATCACACTTACCACACTGGCTGGCAGCTGGCTGCAGGTGTTCTTGACCTCCCTGGCTTGGCTCATGGATATTATGAGGAAGTGGTAATAATTGGTCTGTTCTGATCTCACAGAAAAAGATTATTTAAATAAAAATTAAGACTTAGATTCAACTTTATAAATTTAAAAAAGGTATGCAAAAGAACTTCAAAAGTAGACAAAAAAAAAAAAAAGATGCCTGGCATATACCAAAGAATATCTACAAGGCTACCAATGGAATATTGGACTATACTGAGTTATTTTGCTGAATACCTGTACCCACAATATTTGAATGACAATGGAATATCCAACTCTAACAAAACAAAGCAAAAAAGGGGAATATAAATGAAGGACCATTTTTTAGTGAAATTTATATATATATATATATATATATATATATATATAATATACAAGATTATATATTTATATATATGTATATATATATTAGGATACATAATTACTTTCTCTTTGTTCAATAAGAAGGAATATTTGTACTAATAGTGTTCAGACAAGATGTCATGTCTGCATCTTGTACTCTGGATAACTACTATGAAGACAATAATATGCAATGTATTAATTATTGTAACTATCTTACTAACCTGTTTTGAAACTGTCTCACCACTATTTCTTTGTCACTAAAGTTAATAAAAATAAATGAATAAATAAAAATACCACAATTTTATCGATTGAAAAATAGATTTATTTTACTGAAAATATTTTAAAACAAATTAAATCCCTTGCCTTACTTTACCTAAAATGAATATAAATAGTTTTTTCCTAGTTATCTCAAATAGTTCTTTTTAATAGTTCCAGTGTGTGGTGTACTGAACAATATTATCTAAGAAATAAAATTTCTATGAGATACTAATAAAATCTTGAATTTGATGAACTTTCCAGTTCCGTAATTCATATATTTATAACATTACTTGAACTTGAGCTATAGAATTCATTATCATTTCGCTAAAACTATTAAAAGTCTTACCAATAAGAAATTTTGTGCTGTGCAAATGCAACACGCAGTTATCTGTGTATACTCAACTAGTAGAACGGTAGATGTGCGCTGACAGCCAGGTTTACAGATCACTGTGATGCTGACCACTGCTTCTCAAGAGAACAAGATTTCTTTCCTTTAGATTTCTTTCACTTTCTTAACCTGAAGCTTTTCCCTCATACCTTTTCAAGGACCAGTATTCAGTTGATTATACTTTTAAGTTACTGTGAAACAGTAAATAAATAATAAATGTATAATGTTGTTCATAGCATTTACTCTCATTTTAATATGCTTAGTTAGCTAATTTAGGAATAAACATGGCTGCTTCCTCAAAAAATATGTCCTTGGATTTCTTTCATCTCTTTTCTCTGTTTCTGACCATTGTAGCTAGTGTTAATAATACACATGACGCAATGTGCCAAAAAGTATTCATAATGATTTCATGAAGGAGGAGGAAATATAATATCTAAGATTAATCAATTTCAAGTGCTTTTAGTTAGTTTACTTAAGTTTGACAGCACACAAATACTACCATTTTGCTTTTCATATATGTAAACCATATAGCTCCTTCAAATTCGTTTCTTTGCTTTGTTTTAAATTTATTTTGGGTTAGGTTCTAAGTTACCCAAGCTGGCCTAAAATTTGAAATTCTCCCAAATCAACCTCCTGGATAGCTGGTTACAGATATTTACTAGTGAATTTTCTTAACTGAATATTTTCTTCTGATATTTGCCTTCCAAGCTGCTTAAGAGAAATTTTTCTTCACTATCATTGCTTTCAAATCTTTAGCATATGTTATTTAGACTTTCAACTTTATTTTAAGGCTACTCCAACAAACTCTTTGTTTTTCAGTCTTACGTGTAGCATTTGTTAATTAATCTAATGATTAATTCTAATGCTTAAACTATAGTATGGCAACTATGTAGCATATGGCTGCTGTTGTATAAATGTTTATGTTTATCTAAAATGCATATATAGAAACCATGCCTATTCCCAAATGAAATTATGAGAATGTGGGCTTTTTAGAGGTAATTAGTTTGTAAAGGAAAAGCCTCATGAAGGGATTATTGTCCTTATAAAAAGGCTCCAGAGCTGCTTCATCTCCCTTCCAACACACTGGAAACACAGAAAAGAAGCTTTGTTCTATCAACCACAGAGTGGACTGTCATCAGATAATCCGCCTACTCCATAATCCTGGAATTCGCAATAACTAGAAAGAACAGTTTGTATTGCTTATAAGCTACTCATTTTATGGTACTTTTTATAGCATCATGATTGATTAAGGCAATAACTTTATTGGTTATTTTTGACTTCTTTTTTTATGTATTTGGTATATTAGGTACTTGGTACAGAGTCTCACTATGGAGCACAGACTCATAATGATCCTCCTGTTTTCAGCCTCCCCAAAGCTGAGATTACAGACATATGCCGCCAGGCATGGTCTTGGTGGCTGGCTCAGTGCACCTGGAGGCAAGGCTGGCATAGCATGTGGTGCCAAGGACCGAACCTGGTCCCTGTGATTGTCTGAGCAGGTATTTAGTCTGCTGAGCTATCTTGGTGGCCTAATTTTGATTTCTTGAAACATTCATTTTACATAATATTTACATAACTAAGATGTAGTGTCTTAAGTAAGGTGTTTATTTAGTATAAATACCATATTTAGAAAATGTATATCTCTGAGAGAAATCTATTGGTTACGGCCAGCGAAATAACTCAGTGAGCTAAACATCAAGATTTTGATCCCTGACACCACATTCCATGCTGGCCCCAACCCCAAGCACCCTGAGAAGAGTGTCTAGGTGTGTTATTACAGGCATACACCTGGGGAGGCTGAAAACAGGAGGATTACTATGAGTCCAAGATGTGTAGTAAGACCCTGTACCAAATAGATAAATTAAATATATATTTTTTCAACAGGAATCTATTTAATAAGCACACCTATTTTTGTTGTTAAAAATAATATTACACATCCTTTTATTAATAGAAATTAACTTGGAATTAATTTAGTATATAAACTGATAATTATTACTTCTCTGATAAACATGTAAAGGATAGCAATAATCAAATCTCACTTTAAAATTCAAAGCTTGGAGACTATATCATTTATGATGACTACAGCCAGAATCTTGCGTCTTGTCAAATGTATATATTTTCAAGACATCAAAAGACCTCTCTTGCCGGGCGTGGTGGCTTATGCCTGTAATCCCAGCACTCGGGAGGCTGAGGCAGGAGGATCGGTGCGAGTGCAAGACCAGCCTGGGCTACAAAAGTGAGCTCAAGGCCAGCCTGAACTGCATAGTGAGACCCTGTCTCAAAAAGACAAAAAAAAAAAAAAAAAAAAAGACCTCTCTTAAGTCATAACTGTCACCTAACCTACCGTCTTACCTTGTTCTAATTATAGCAGATCTTAAGTATTCATAGTCTTATTTTATAAAGTTAGTATTTTTTTCAAATATATGTAGATGAACACTCATCTGAATCAGATTTCAAAGCACTAATTGAACTTCTCTAATGGATTCAAAATTCCAAGAAAATTAATAACTAATAATTATAATTTATAGGAAAAAGAAATGCTCCTACCTATGAGATTAACTTTGGAATGGAAGAAAACATTAACTTAATCAGAACAAATAATTAACATCAGATAAAATATTTTTTATAGCCCAGCACATCAAATTATTATCTAGAAATAAGAGATGTCTTTGGAATTTTAATTCTTATCAACAAGCTAAGGCCACAGTAGTTATACTTGCCAGATAGTCTTATTTTTCTTACTAGAAAAAAAATACTTTTAGAATATTATGAGTTACCATTGACTGCAAAAGTAGATTTCTAGCGCCTGTTCTAAAAACTCTCTTCTTCAATTCTTCATCCATTTTGCTGATGAGTGACTCCCTCACACGTTCTGGTCCTTCCCTCTATTTCTACCTTCCTTTGTAGACCTCATTTTCTCTTGGTTTTTGTGGCCTATGGCTCCTTGATTGAGTTCAGAGTTCAGAATTCAAAGAGCAGGCAAGTTATTAAGAAACATGACAAATGAGCAAACAAAACCACAAAAAATTTCAAATCTTTCTTAACAACATGTCTTAGTATTTGCTATAAGAAACTGTGGGGCTAGAGGTACAGTTCAGAGGCATGGCACCAACCTGGCAAGCACAAGGTCTCAAGCTCAAAAAGCACAAAAACCTCATGCATGTCATAGTCTACAGAGAAGAGAAAATAATATAGATCACATAAATATCCAAAATATCAAAATAATATCAAAAAGAAATAATGAGTTTTAAAAAGAACTTTTAAAGCTAGTTTTTGCCAGAATAATTCCCTTTTCTTCCAAATAAATGACTTTAAATGAATTTGGATAAAAGCTATATCCTTAGTATGCCTACGATTAATTTTGACATCTTGTTCACACATTACCAAATATCAAATAATATGATAAAGATAAGAGTAAGTGATATCATGTTACAGTTACATTTTGGGTTTGTTGTATTGTGAAAAACTCTTGAAGGGTAGCCAGATAGCTCAGCAGATTAAAGCACCTGCTTAGGCAGACGCAGGGCTCAGAGGTTCGATCTCCACCCAGCTGTGCTAGCCCAACCTTTGAGGTATACTGAGATGGCTATTGAGAAGGGGCATGGTGGCATGCACCTGTAATCCCAGCCCTTGGGAAGCTGTTAAACAGGAGGATCATTATGAGTCCTATCTGTGTAGTGAGACCATGTTTACCCTGTAGAACTTGTACTAAATGCAAAAAAAGAAAAAAGAGAAAGAAAGGAAGAAAGAAAGAGAGAGAGAGAGAAGGAAGGAAGGAAGGAAGGAAGGAAAGAAAAAGAAAGAAAGAAAGAAAGAAAGAAAGAAAGAAAGAAAGAAAGAAAGAAAGAAAGAAAGAAAGAAAGAAAGAAAGAGGAAAGAAAGAAAACCCTTGGAATTCACACCAAACCATGATAGGATCCTGGCACTATCTCACAGTTTTGACTGACAGTCATGTAGTAGTTGTAATCTCATACCTGAATTCCAGTAAATTATGTTGGTCTACTTTTCCATATGCTGTGGTGCAACTCTTGATTTAATGTCTAAGTGAAAAAAAAAATACTTAAACAGTAAAACCTACCAATACTATGATAGGTTCTAAGATGATCAAAGGAGGGGAAACAAAGAACAGTTATGAAGAACAAAAAGAGTCACCATTTACTGAGGGTGACCTGGCAGTTACCACATCTGACACAGATCTCAAAGTGCTTTGGCTGACTTTGCTCCACATCCTCTGCTGAACTCGCGAGGGAGTTTGAAACCAGTGACTGTCTTGGGGTGATCCTGATACTGACTACCTTCCTCTGTTAGAATCATTGTGTTACTTTTGTGATAAATAGAATAAATCACGTATTAGTTTGTACATAAAAAACAATATTAGGCCTAATCTGTAGTAGAAACCAAGAGCTTTCGATAGTTACGTGACAGCATTAATTAACCAAGCTGTTATTTCAATTTCTATAACTTTCTGGCAACTGAAACAGTAAGAGTTCTCCTAAAGGAAATTTTTAAAGAAAGAAAATTATACTTCCATTGTTCCAAAAAACTACACCAGTGTTCAATCCAGAAATGACCCAATGGGTATTTTTTAAACAGATAGCAGACTATATGTGAAAGGTAAATGGGAGGACTAGGGATTTATTATGAATCAGACTTCATAGACACACTTGGTGCTCAGATTATAACACTCCCAGATATAAAATTTTAAATGTTCAGAGCAGTGAGTAAGTCACACATACCCACACGTTTACATCCACATACAGACATGGAGGCCAGTCCGAGTGACCCAGAGTTTGTTGACTTCCATAGAGGACCAGGTCCTTCAAGTATTGAATCAGTTTAATCTTTCTCTATTGAAATGAAATACATATGGTTTTACACTGAGATCTGATCTGTAGATGTATTTCTCTAAATTGAAATAATAAATTAAATACACTTTGTTACTGTTGTGGATAAAGACGACAGTCTTCCAGTGGAGGAAGACCTTAACGCTCTGTGTGGCTTCATGCTTGTCTCTTAAACAGATAAAACCTTCAGGGCATTTGATGCATTCAGGCCACGTTCCTTAATTCTCAGAAATTAAAGGAGTTTATCTAGGATCTGCTCACTCTCTTACATAAGTTATGGCCTACCATTTCAGTTCATGATGCTTACAGTCTGCTCATGAGAAGGATGAAGAGAAAAGGAGAAAGCAGAAAAGGACTTTGCAATACCCAATTTACCAGCAACTAACTAGAGCATAGCGTGAAGCAAAGCAGAACACAGCTGCGTTTCCAGAGGCCTTCCAGTGGCAGTTAAATCTCTGTCCCTTTTTTTGTTCTCCATTTTTGTTGCTTCTAGTTCCTAGGGTGTTAATGTTTTGTTTAGACATCACTGAAGGATTAAAGTTTCTAAATAACTAAATGACTTCTACATTTTTGATTCAAAATGACCACTCATGTTTGTTCTTGGTCCTTGTGCTGAATTTGGGGATTAAAACTGCAGAGAGAGAGTTAGAAGAAATGTAATTAAGGCTAACAGCTCCCAAATGCAATCCTTAGATTAGGGCCAATCCATGCTACATTTTATTGGCACTTATCAAATGGAGGAAAAATGAGAACAATGTCCTGAGTTTTTCCTTGCAATTAAATTTATTCATATTAGCAGGGTCTATTATGAGACTATGCCTGCCTTGTTTTTATGAAAGTGTTGTCAATTTGATTAAATAGTAAAGGTGATTTAAATTTTGAGAATATTTGTTTTCACTTCAAACCCTGAGTATAGTGAAAATAAAATTTTTTACTATATGCATTTACTATGTTTAATGTATTTAGTACAAGATGTACAGGGTCTCCTTACACAGATTGGACTTGTAGTGATCCTTCCTGTTTTTCAGCCTACCAAGTACTGAGATTATAAGCACACACCACCATGTGAAGTCTCATTTGTCCTCTCATCATGTCCCAGGGACAGGGCCAGCACAGAAGGCCAGAAATTGAGTCCCCAACCCCCTATGTCTGCATAAGCATGTGCTTTAATCCATGGAGCTACCTGGCCAACCCCTAAAAAGTTTTCTTTATACACAGTCAACTGTGTTTATTTCTAATTATAACAACTCATTTTATTCTTTTCAAGCCACAAAAGACAAATACAATTTTTTATTTGTATTTATTTATTTATTTTATGTAGTAGTGGGTCTACAGGGTCTCACTACACAGAGTGAACTCATAGTTATCCTCTTATTTTCAGTTTCCCAAGCACTGGGGTTACAGGCATGAACCATCATGCCTAGTCTCAGTTGCCATCTCAAAACACCCCAAGAGTGAGACCAGCACAGCATGCAGGGGATCAAACCCCATCCTTGATTCTGCCTAAGCAGTGCTTCAGTCCACTGAGCTATCTGGCTGGTCCTGACATATATAATTTTTAAAAAGAAATTGACAAAAAACAAAGACAATATATTGATTCCCAAAGCCTTCTCAACTTGACTGAATTAAGAAACTCCTGGAAAGATGATTGGATTGTGGCACTAATTTTATTAGAAATGAGGTACTAGGAGGTGGAGCTTAGCTGGGGAACTATGCCTGGTCCCTGGTTCCTTCTTCTTTGGTTCTTCCCTTACTCCCTGATCCTAGATCCCATTAATTAAACAGCCACCCTCTGCTGTAGAAGAGCTGACAATCATGCAATACTACCTCCCTATAAAATGGTAGCATGCATGTATCCTTATTACTATGGTCAGCACTGTATAGACCTCTGTAAATTCAAGTAACATTCATTGGACACCAGGAACAGGGCAAAACATAAAACATTAAGGACAATTTGAAGTTAATTCTATCTACATAATAAGAAAAACTTCATTCTACTTTAGACAGAAGGAAATTTAAATACACCTGGCCCCAAAATTATCAATAATGAATTATACAACATGTTTAGTCATTTTTTTGGAGTAACTTTTACGGTATTATAAGACAAAGCTGCTGTCCAGCACCACTCCTATTCCTTAATTATGACAGTTGCTTTCAGACTTTCTTTTACTTTTTTAGCCAAAACATTTTTAATAAATAAATGCTTTTTATTTCCTCTGGGATATGTTGAAAAATACACTTAAGTGGTGTATATCCTGTGCCTCCACATATAGCAAAACATTGAAGCAGTTGGTGCTATGATGGTGTTAATATATTCATGCAATACATTGTTCGACATATGGGGATCCAGGTTTTTTCTCTACTTGTATACTTTAAAAGAAGTTTCTGGACATACATTTTATGTACATAAAGTATAGTGTTCAAATAGGAACAGGGTATGAGAACATTGTACTTGTCAGCTATGTGCTGTCAGCAGAAATGAGTTTTCAGTGCATGATATTTTAGACTTCATTATATTGTCCTGTGGAGCATTCCAAAAAAAGTAGCAGGTAAAAATTCGGGAGCATTCAAATGAAATGATACTCAAGGGGTTGAAGAGCATACTTTTGTCCCTCAAATTGTCTCTATTGACAGAGCTGACTTCACTTTGCCATTGAACTCTGACAAGGTGATTATTTCTAAAAACCAAAATATGGTGCAAAATACATCTTAGCCTGAAGCTAAAAGTTAAATGTGAATATTCATTCATTTTTCCACTTCGATGGGACAAGAAATCCTGTGGCCATGTTAGCAAAGTTTTAAGCTCTATGAATTACATGAAGTTAATGAACGATGTTTACATGGAACTATTTTTAACACACGGAAATTCTTTTCATCTTGATATGAGATTTTCTTGAAAGGTAGAGGAAGGAGGGCTTTTTTATCATTTGCAGAAATCTAACTATGAATTTAGAGGAAAATAACCAAATTAAACAGAGTGTTCACTATGAAGAGAACACAAACTTTCTGATGCAGAATTGGCAAATGTATGTGCACAGTGTCAGCAGTAATCACGCAGCCGGAAATACGCTAATAAATCTTGACTTTATTGCTTGGCGCTCTGAAGTCATCTATACAAAAGAGGATAATGGAAACAGTTACTCAATTTTGATCCCCTGAGCTGCCAGAGGTATAGTCAGTGGCACGAATTGTCCAAGCTCCATCAGGACAGCACTGTGCAAGTTTACCCCAGCTACCTGCACAGCCTCCACAGACCAGCCTGCAGCTCTGCATAGAGTCCTTCTCTTTGACAGAAGAGCTAAGTTAGAGACCTCAGCTGGTCAAATTTTTGAGAAATTTTCCGACACATATGTATTTAATATGATTTTTTTTCTAGAATTTGTGCTTAGCTTAGTGTGTATTGTACTGTGTAAAAATATTTATTCATGGGCTGAGGATGCATCTCAGTGATATATTGTTTTCCTGGCATATATAAGGTCTTAGGTACCTTCCACAACTGTTATCTATATAGATACATACACACAAACAAGTATAACTGCATAACATTTTCCATTCAAAATTAAAGGTAGATGTACACAACTCATTTGTTTTCTTATTTATTTTTAATGGTATGGGGGTTTGAACCCAAGATCCTTGCACTTAATTGCCTCCCCAGTTCTTTTCTATATTTTGTTTTAAGACAGAGTATTGCTAATATGCCTAAGCTGC
Source organism: Myocastor coypus (assembly GCA_004027025.1). Taxonomy (NCBI): domain Eukaryota; kingdom Metazoa; phylum Chordata; class Mammalia; order Rodentia; family Myocastoridae; genus Myocastor; species Myocastor coypus. The sequence goes on from PVJA010027909.1 coordinate 25,370, forward strand.
GTTCAAAAGTGTGATCCTCCTATCTTAGCCTTCCTGAGTGTTGGACTTACAGCTATGCAACACCACTACCATCCAGAAACACACAACTCTTAACATAATATAATTCTGGGTCATGTTTCCCTTTACCTGTATCTACATGAATCAAGAAGAACAAAATTCACAGCTTTTTAAATGCAGGCAAGGAAAAACAAAGTCAGACAACAAAATACTCTAATTCAGATACTAAAATTACAGCATCAGTTACTGTTTACACAGCTCTTGCTTCAAATTCAAGATACTTGTTTTGTTTTAGACATTAAAGATCAGTTCTTCTTGCTTGTCTTCAGACACAAGACCATGCTTCTGCTTCCATAACAAGTCTTTCTTCAGTTCTGCTGGAGCCAGGGAAATTTGCTTCAGGAAATAATTGTATAAGACAAGGTGAAATGTTAACCAATTCTCTGTTTCTTTATTGTTGGTGGACATTCATTACACATGTTTTAATAGGATATTTGAAGTAAAAAACTGCTAAATCTAGTTTGATTTTATCTCAAAATTTGCTAATTTCAGTGACATCTATTGGATGAAGTGTTTCAAAATTTTACTTGGTGAATAATTTATCTCCTTATAATGACACCAAAAATAAATTGGCTGGATGAAGATAGCTTACTATATACACAAAGAGAAACAGATGACATTTTTTGCTGCACTACTGTAATTGGAAAATATATTTTAAAATGGTATTTCTTTTGTCCCCTTTCAATTCAAATTTATTTAAAATTATTTGAATTAGGTTGAAATGTCCCTTTCCATCTCTTTTTCTAAAACTATCTTTAAGGTTAGACTAAAATTTGAGAAAAATCTTTAATGATTCAAGGAGTATGATAACTTTTTAGAGTTGCTGTGATACAAATTTTTATGAATTAAATCTCAATTATAAGCAATTAATGTAACATAATTAAGATTAAAGCAAGGTAATTTAATAAGCTATGATATATATATATATCCACTGAAGAAAAGCATGGCTTGAATATAAAGAAAAATAATGTTAAAGTTGACTACATTAATAAATGATGTATAAAAATATACATATACTGTAAAATCAAAATGACAATATGGAAAAAAATTTCATTCACATTTAAAAATTCAATTTCATTACTATCTCACTTATCTTCTCTCATCGCTGGTACAAAATACCTAACAATCAAAATTAAGGAATGACAAGTTCATTTAGCTCACAGTTAGTGTTCTGGATGCAAGGCAGAGTGGCACATAACAGCTATTCATGGCAGCTGCAAAGTAAAAGAACATAAATACATCCACATATGCATAAAGGCTTCAAGTTTATCATTCTTTACAGTTGAGTAATACTTCATTGAATAAAAACACCACCTTTTTCATTTGTTTTTCAGGCAATGGGCATTTTGGCTTTATCCAAGATTTGGCTATCACAAACTGTGCTGCTATAAGCATAGGTGCACAAATGTTATGATTTGTATGTAGGTGTTCCCCTAAAGTCTCATATAGTCACGGGGCGGGGAGGCTTTGGGAATTTGTAATTGATTATTGTGGAAATGGGTGCTGCGTCTGCCCTGGGGCAAGTGATCTGCATTTCAATGTAAGGTACAAGAGAAGTTAGCTGCTTAAGCATCAGCTAGCACTCTCCCAGTTCTCTTGTTCTTTGCCTGCCACCATGGAAGGTTACCCTCTGCCATGTGCCAGACTGCTTTGGAGCCAGCTGAACATGGACTGAAACCTCCATGTGAGTTAAATAAACCTTTCTTCTCTCATTCTGAGTTTCGGGTATTTGTCTCAGCAATGAGAGAAGACTAACTAAGACAACGAACATCACTATGATATAATGTTTTCAGTTCTTCTGGAAAAATTCCTAGTAGGGAGATAGCTGGATTGAATGGAATTTCATTGTTTACTTTTTTAAGGAGTCTCCACATTGCTTTCCATAATGGTTCCACCAGTTTGCATTCCCACCAACAGTGAAGAAGTGTTCCTTTTTCCCCACAGCTTCTCCAACATTTGATGTTGGTTGATTTCTTCATGATAGCCATTCTTTCTAGGGTGAGATGGTACCTCAGTGTGGTTTTAATTTACATTTCATAGATGGATAGTGATGTAGTGTTTTTTTATGTATTTACTAACTTCTAATATTTCTTCATTTGAAACTGTCTCATTGTTATTTCTTTCTTATTAGAATTAACAAAATTAAAAAAGAGCAAGAGCAAAGGGATGGGCAACTAGCTAACCTCTTGCCCTGCTTTACAGTGTGATGCAGATTACTTAACCCAGGTTCACGTACTAGCATTCACACCTGCAATCCTAGCATTGGATCAAGAATCAATAATAATAAAAGGAATAACAATAGGTAAAGAAGAAGTAAAATTTCACTATTTGCAGATGACATGATAATCTACTTAGAAGACCCAAAGAACTCCACCAAAAAGCTGCTGGAATTAATACACAAATTCAGTAACACAGCAGGTTACAAAGGCAACACACAAAAGTCAGTGGCATTCCTCTACACAGATAACAAACACACTGAGAGACAAATTAGAGAAACAGTACCTTTTATGATAGCACCGAAGAAAATGAAATACTTAGGAATCAACCTAACTAAGGAAGTAAAACACCTTTTCAATGAAAACTATAGTACTCTGAAAAAAGAGATCTTAGAAGATCTCAGGAAATGGAAAGATATTCCCTGCTCCTGGGTAGGAAGAACCAACATTGTGAAGATGG